>JAJHUR010135988.1:6477-17119 GCA_027495735.1 Lutjanus campechanus | reverse complement strand
TGAAGTACACGTTCACTGCTTTTTGTGACTGTGTTCTTTAAATTACTTACTATTCCACGTTTGTCATCTGGTTTAAGCAGAGAGAGCGAGACAATGTGACTGACAGCAGTGTGTGACTGTGCACTAGACAGACACACACAGACACGCAGGATGTGAGAAATCCTCCCCACAGATCATCACACAATGCAGACTTTTTAACTCATCTGTAGAAGAGGCAATGTTCCGTTTATTCAGGAACATCTGAAAAGCTTTCAAACAGAAAGATGTTTAACAACTTTAAGTCATGATAAAATACATATTTGTGAGATAAAAGATAAAATTACTTGTAATCAATCTGAGCCATTTTTCTAAGTCTCCTCGAGGGCAGAGATTCTCTAACTAAAGCTAAATGATAAACTTCATCTTTATAGTAGTCAAATGACAGGTGAACCATCATAGAGCCACTAGAGAATACCATGAAGCAGCAATACATGTAATCATTTGACATCTTCACTGTAGAGGTAGCATCCTGGTTTAGCGTGTACTCAGAGCACATAGGGGCAGATGTAATTTAATGTGCGATATCACAAACAGGAAGCAGCACTTCTCACTGATTAATGGGTCCTACAAAATAATTTGCACACAAAAAATACTGGCCGGTTAATTTTATTTTACTTATTTTACTTATTGTTTTATGTAAATATTTTTTGGTATTATGTTTGCAAGCACCAACGTGCCATAACAAATTCCTGGTAGGCGAAAACCTACTTGGCAATAAAACTGTTTCTGATTCTGATTCTGATTTATTAATCTGTCTTCATCACTTGTGTGTTTTTAGAGATGCCTTTGCACTGCTCAGCTATCGTTTGCCAGCTGGGCTTTATCTAGATTGAGATCCCTGCATTGAATACAACATGTTTACCTTGTACATGAATGATGCAACTGTATAAGTGTCAAGCTAATAAACATTTATTAATTCTCAGAGTTTAGGTTTTCTTTATAGATCTGGGTTCAAATTGTTTGTAAGCATGGCGTTATTTACGATAGTGTGTGTTTCTTCAGAACCCTGCAGTAACATGATTATTATCTTCATTGCGCTGTGTCATCACAATACAAGTTGATGTATATGAGAGGCCCTGTTAGGATGATGTTCTTGAAACAGGTAATAGAACAAAAACTGAAAGTAGTTGACTGTTTTTTTTAGCTTCCAGAGTAGCCAACCTCTACGACAACATCTGTATCTGACTATGTTCAGTCTTGCTTAGCACAAAGACCAGAAGCACAGGGAAACATCAGAAGTGAATGCCTTCAAGTAGCAACATTTCTTCTGTCAGGAGCTGATGTTCTAACTCAAACGGGAATCTTAGGACAAATGATTGCAGTACTACCACACTACATCTAACATCATTTAGTTTCAACATTATCCGGCCTGGCGGTTTTAGCAGTTGCTTGTTTTGTAATACCTTTATTAAGTGAATAAATACAATATAAAAGAAACAAACAACACAAAATTCCATAAATCGATCGAGTTAACAACCCGTACAATACAGTACACCACACCGCATACTGTATTCCAACAGGAATCATCTGTGTAAAACATTTCTCAATTTAAATTTCTAAATATGATCGACACATTTGGAAATTTAAATTCAAAAGACAACAAAAATATGGTTACACAGTTTATATACTGTTGAGCCACACAAGTTTTAATATCAATAAGTAAGTTACTTCAAACAGTGAATATCGTTGTTGCAAAGTTATTGTAACACTGAAACAAACATGTAATCGCGTTTTTTCCCGACAGCACGTGAAGGCATCATTTTTGCGTCTGTCGTCATCAGGGAAGCTTCATCAGACGAGAATCGCACAGATGCTGTGCACGAATGTAGCTATCTGTTGAAGTGGTAAGAATTAATATTGTGTCATTTTTGTGTTATATTTAGGCGGCGAGTGTGAATATATACGCTAAGTTACAGTTAAATCACCAGACCGTTTCAATAATTGTAATATTATTTGTCCCAAAGAGTCCAAGCTAAGCTAACGTGAAGTGACTTGAATCCAGGCTAACGGACTTGCTAGCTTTAGCTATTCCTTCCACTTGGCTAAGTTAATGTGTGGTAGGTAGCCAGCGGTACCATTTGGACTGAGCCTCATATTGCTGCTTGACTATGGCTTTGCTGTTTTACAGTCTGATAAACTAAATTGTCAATGAATGAGTTTTTGCCCTTCTGAGAAATTCTGTCTATAATCAAGACTTCAAATATGATGTTAACCATAATTGCTTAAGCTTCAGGTTAAGTTACATTCCAGTCATTTTGTGGTACAGATATAATATGTTGGTATGTATGAGTTCGGTCACATCATGCTGAACCTCTTCCCTCCCTTCTTTTTCTCACAGAGGTGTCAGCTCTTTCTTCAGAGATGGAGTCCCAGAATTCAAACCTGATCTGCATCATATGCCTGGACCGTTTCCGAATCCCTGTGACCATCCCCTGTGGTCACACCTTCTGTCAAGCGTGCATCTCCAAGTACTGGGACACCAAGATCAAGTCTGATACCGGACCTCAGTGCCCCATCTGCAGTGAGAAGTTTGCCACCAGGCCCATCCTCAAGCGTAATGTGTCCCTGTCGGTCCTGACTGAGGCTGCGAACAGCTCTGGCCCCTCCTGTAGAGTGTCACACATGAGGGGAAGCGAAGGGGCAAGAGCCATGCTGCTGTGTGATCGCCATAAAAAGCCTCTGGTTTATTACTGCAGGCAGGACAGAACATCTGTGTGCTGCGAGTGTGGAATCTCTGAATGTGAGAACCATGAGAAGGTCTTGTTGGAGGCAGAAAGGGAAAATCAAGAGGTATAGTAACACAATGCCACCACATGCATTGTCAGTCCAGTTATCAACACTGTCTGCTTTACTCAAGCATCAAAGGTGATTGTGACTATGTTTTGCCTACTGTCTCAGTGTGATTTTTTTCTTTACAGCTGCTGCTAGAAAGGAAGAGTAAGGAGGTGGGGAAACTCCTTGAAGAGACGGAAAAAAGTATGAAGGACTTGGCTGAGAATATTAATCAAGCCAAGGTGAATTCCTGATAAAAGCCCCTTGTGAAAAGTAGCCTTAAAGGGTTAGGTTGGATTTTTTAAGTGGCGTTGAGATGCAGCAGGAGTACCGATGTAGGAAGCTAAGCACTGTCCACAGCAATACATTGTTTAACTTCTGTGCTGGTACTCCTGCTGCTTCTCCAAACTGGGGGCGTGCCAAGCACCATGTACTATTGGTAATACACTGACTATGGACAGATACCTCATACAACCCCACTTAAAAAAAAATCCACACTATCCCTTTTAGGTATTATACTTCAAACCTATTTGTTTTCTCAACATGTCAGAAAGCTGATTTAACTCATAGTTATCTATCTGGTCATTTTTGTATGTCAAAGAGAGGGGTGGGATTATAGAGGAAGAAAATGCATAGTTTAGGAGTTGCTGGAGGTCATCGTTAGTTATACTGTGTATACCAACAATCTAACAGAAGCCTTACTCTCTGCATCACACCTCTTTGCCATGTTTGATAGGAATCAAACGAAGTTTAGCCATTGCTTACTATGTTTCAAACAACATTGAAATTTAAGCCACTTTTTAAGCAGTGCAAACGCTTGGCGGTTAACCACATTGGCACAATTCAGCACTTCCTGCAGTGGTCTCACAGTTAAGCCACTTTTAACTGAAATCAAGCAACTGCATACCCATAAGAGTTGCATTTCATTTGCAAGAAATGTTCAGGTCTTTAAAGGCAAAGTTGCAGCTCACGAAACAATTAATTTTGATATTATTGTAGACAAATACAAAGACCAGGAAAAAAAAGAGCTGTGGTTGAACACCATTAATGACCAAAACTCTCAAAGCAGGCATGTGATTCTGCCTTTTCCATTTACAGGTGACCCTTCAGCAGACTTCCACATGGGTCAGCGTCAAGTTCTCCACCCTGATGAAAATGCTGGCTGAGAAGCAGGAAGCTACGGAACTCTTCCTTGAGGAGCAGCAAGAGACCGCCATCAATGAGGCGGAGGCACGGCTGGCTGAACTCGAAGAGCACTCCAAGATGCTGCGAGAGAGCCAGGGACAGATAGCAGCTGTGCATAACCTGCCTGATACAGAGCTCATCAAGGTTTGCACCCCTGACTTTTTACTGTTGTTCTAGCATTCATTTGGCTTAAAGGGATACTTTGGGTTTTTTGAAAGTGGGATGCTCTTCCACTGCTGCATCGATGAGCTACTTACTTTGTGTTGTCGTGTGATTTCAGTGAATCTGAAATTACCATTTAAAACACTTAGAGGGGCAGTCAATCCCAAAATCAACCTGTAGTGCTATCTATCCATCTAATAGTTTTGATGCGAGTTGCAGAGTTTTAGAGATACCGGCTGTAGAAATGTCTGCCTTCTCTCAACCCTTCTATTAGAGAGAATGTAGTTCTGGTAGATTGTACTGCAGAAATTAAGTAGTTCCAACATAAAACTGCTCACAACAAGGTCTGTGGAATATTTTGAGTAACCGGGTCAATTTCTGGAAAGAGACATCACTGTTGATTTCAGATGTATTTTTTGGAACTTTGAGCACCACAAGCTGAATGTCATCTAGTTACATGGTATTGGGGAGCAGGCAGCCGATATCTCCAAAACTCTACAACTCACAACAAAGCTGTCTAGGTAAATAAAGAGCACTACACGTAAGACGAAAAATATGTATTTTTGATTTTGGGGAGAACTGTCCCTTGAAGTCCCACAATAACATAAACAAACTAACATAAAAAAGTAAAATTATTGATTTTGTCTGGTGGCTTTGGAGAGAGAGATTTTTGGATCATATAATCGCAGTGTGACGTGTTTGAGCGGAGCTGTGCGCTCTCTAAATGTCACCATTGGCTGAGTCTTGCTCTGTGTTTTATGTTCTGTCTCCTTGTCACTGCCATGCTGTGCAAAGGTCAGGGTGCACTGTATATTATTGGTCCTGCGATCTCTCATTTGGGGAGCAGACTGTTGCTCATTCCATAAGTAACGGATTGTCTCAACACATGACAAACATGACTTTACACACTGCTGCAGTCACAGCCAGCTGAGTGTGTTAACTTGGACAGTGAAAGGTTTGATGTCAGGGAATCTAGTTATGGTGGCAAAACAAGTTTCTGTTCACATGCTGTTTTATATAATATTGTTTGTGCGTTAAAATCAGCAAAATCCGCAATTCCAGCTGAAGGCAGGGTTCTTTCAGGTGCTGGAAAAGTTAAATCTTAATATGAGTGCATGACTTTTACAATAAATTTCTGTCTGATTAAATGGTTTGCTTTTTAGATAAAGAAATAAAAAGTCAGAGAAAGCCTAATGTAGTCAAGAAACCATAAAATATTAAAATTTAAGAAGCTGAAATCAGAGAATTTTAACTTTTTTAAATGACTCAAAATGATTAACTGATTAATTTATGCTGTGACAAGCTTGTCACGTACGTCCATGTGCTTCACATTTTTGGACCTATTTTTCAAGGCTTTTCTTATTATTTTCGTTAATGGTTATAGCCTGTTGATCATTTTCTCCACTCATTGATTATTTGTTTGGTCCATAAAATGTCAGAAAATATTGACAGATGTTGATCAGTGTTATCCAGAGTGCAAGATGACGTCCTTAAATCCTTGTTTTGTCCACAACTCAAAAGACATTAAGTTAACTGTCAGAGAGGAGTTTTTTCTTTAAAAATTACAATTAATCAATTATCAGAATAGTTGGAGATTAATTTAGTAACCAATTAATTGATTAATTGTTGCAGCTCTAATAGGACACCAAGTCTACTTTCAGACAGGTGACACATTTTGAAACATTAGACTTTATTGTGTTTTCCTTTAATTTGTCACTTAATGTGACTTGTGGAAAAGGTGCAGGAAGCCTGTGAAGTTTGCACTGAGAATAAAAAAAAAAAACAGTCCTCTGAATTTCACGTGTGCTTTATTTTTCTGTAAGAGTAACGAGCACAAACGCTCCGAGTGTGAAATTCACAAGCTGCTTTGGCACGGGATTCTGAAAAAGAACAAAGAAACAGTCAGATGTCTGGAAAAGGATGGATTTAGCTTGGTCCTTTGCTGTAGATGCCTCATAACAAAGACATGCTCAAAGGCAGCATTGTGCAGCCCGCTGTGGGTGGAGACTACTAACTGTCTTGCACTTGGGACCACACCCGACAATGGGGATGTAGCACTCAGCAAGGTGAATATTTCTGCTGCTAGATGGCAGCAAAAGCAGGATCATACCTTTGTGTAGTTTCTGCTCAAAGACTTTTGAATGCTGAATGACACACAACTTTGATGATGAGGGAGGGGAATTAGCTTTGGGGCTATTTAAATGTGGATGGCATGACATCATTCTACACAGAGCAAGAAGCACAGTTAGTTACTGGAATGAAATGAAAAATGAAAATGAGAATGAAAAGACTGAAAGTCCACTGAGGACAGAAGTTTTAAGTGTTGACATAATGTAATTACTCTGATTTCATAGTACACTCTCAGTTTTTATCTCATAATTTTGACTAATTTTCTCATAACTGACTTCATCGCATAATTTCAACTTTTTATCTGATAATTATGGCTTTTTTAGTTCATAATTATGACATTTTATCTCATGATTTCAATTTTTAATCTCATGTCTTATATCTTATCTTATAATTGTATCATAATTATGACTTTTTATCTTGTAAAATTGAGGTTTTATCTCATAAAACTGTCAATAAACAGAATCCCAGTCCCACACAATACAACATCTAGACATGCATCCCGATATCTTTAATATACCAGTATACTTTTGTTTTTTTAAAGAAAATTATATTGGACTGATTTTTTTTTTCCATTAATGGAAGGCAAATGCAGATCTGTTGCACCCCATGAGCATAACCTGGTTAACTCAAACTCAGAAATCATGAACCACTGAATCATCGTCGTCTTTGAAATCTCCTCACAGGAATCAATGGTCATAGAAGTTCCACGTCTCAAGGATATTCCCACAGATGTAACGCCAAACCTTCAAGATCGATTGAACGGCGTCACAGATGTCCTGTCCCGGGTCTCTAAGCTGGTGTCTGAGGACCTGGAGAAAGCTGTGAGCACCGCTGTGGGTCAGGACAAAGACGGTACGTCCGCCTCCAGAATTGATGTTTCCTCTGTAGCACTTTTGCTTGATTCTATTCCCCAGTCTCTGCTCTTTTGTTCTGAAGCTTTGTCACTGGTCTCCAGGCTCTCCTCAGGATAAGAGGCCGATCCTGGCTGTGGTTCCCAGTCCAGCTGCTCCATGCCACCCTGGTGGGAGAGAGGGCCTCAGTGCCTGTAAGTCCTGTTTAACATTTTAGACTACATCTTTGTTCCAAGTATTTACCTCCTTCTTTGGTGCTTCTGATGAGGAATAATTAACAAAAGCGCAGCAGAGTAATAAGCCTAAGACCTTTAAGTATGTGAACAGTGTAGATATGTCTGATTCCTTTTTGCCTCATTACAGACCGATGCTCTCTGACCTTTGACCCTCGCACGGCCAACGGGCACTTGTTTCTGTCCCTGGAGAACCGGAAGGCAGAGCACCTGACCTCTGGGCCACGCCCCGTCCCAGAGCACGAAGCCCGCTTTGATCACACCTGGCAGGTGCTTTGCTTTCAGGGTTTCACTCGTGGACAGCACTACTGGGAGCTGGAGGTGTCCAAGCCCTGGGCCTACCTTGGGGTAAAGAACCATGCATGTTGCTGTGTTGCACACACTGTGTTTCATTAAAGTTCTGATATTCAGGAAAATATCAACAGATTTTCTATGACTTCACACAGTCTTAAACTTGTGCCAAATATCATTTTTGCTCTTTGAAATGCAAAAACTTTGCAGCTAAATATCTGAAAACCACTCAAAAAGCAGATAGAACCTTATAATTCACCCACCTTACAGTTCACCCACATCCTCTCCCCCCTGCCTCTTTGACAGGTAACCTACGAGACCATCCCCAGGAAGGAGAAGGGCAAGAGGTGCATGGTGGGTATGAACGAACTGTCCTGGAGCCTGCAGCTGGACGAGCACCAGCTCAGCGCCTGGCACAACGGCCGGCGGGAGACCCTGGCCGGCCCCTCCCAGCACAGCCGCATCGGCATGCTGCTGGACTACGAGGCGGGGACGCTCACCTACTACGGAGACGGGCAGACCAGGCTCCACGCCTTCCACTGTGCCTTCACCCAGGAGCTGTTCCCTGCCTGCTGGATAGGAGAGGGGGTCAGCATCACCCTCTGCTCCACATGAGCTGACTCAGAAAGAGAAGCTCAGTAAAAGGAAGCACTATGAAACGTGGGCACTAGCTGACTCAACATAGAGGATCCCCCTTAACCATTTAGGAGGTTTTTTTTTTAGTTTTGTTTTGTTTTTTTCTCTTTACAATGACTGCCTTCCTACATGGTTCTAAGCAGAAGAACTGACTGTGATGGGCTTTCTCCCCGAAAACTGGCTTATTCTCATCAGCACTTTCCACATCACAATAACGTAGCTGAAGAAATCGAGGTCACATCGTCTGGTCCTAATGGCCCTTAGTGTTCTAGTTTAGGGACAACACTACTTCATTCTGGTTTATTTTGTTTTTTTTTATCTTCAACTATGTATGAAATAACCTTCAGTTTTAGGTAGATGTCTGCTTTCAGGTAGGAAAAGACCATTCTCATCTCAGTACGTCAGATTATTGTACATTCACGACACAAAATGTCCTCGTTCTGCATCTCGTTCAGTAAGCATTTCTTGCAAGTGGGCTCACAGGAGGGCCGCACAATTCATCGAAATATCACAGAATATCACAATATGTCCAAGTGCAATATCCAAATCTACAAGAAGAAAGAAGCTGCACATTTTTGATAAAGGTAAAATATGTGACAAACAGCATTATAATGAAGTACAAGCCAAATGAATCTTGTTTGTTTGGTACAGACCCCAACAAATGTCACATTATCATGATTTTGATAGTTTTTCCAGTGAAAATGAGTTGCAAAAAGGATCGTTGCAATTTCTTTTTTTTTTTTAAACATATTGTGCAGCCCTGGCTTACAGGCAAATGACTCATTCTGAAATACAATGATTCATAAAGTCTGCATACATGCTGAGGTCATGCGTGTTGTAAGATGCGTGATGAGTTAGACACCGGAGGAGCAGATGACTACAGTACAATGCTGTCAGTTTCTTCATTGTGTTGCTTTTAGAATGAAAGAAAATACAACTATTTTTCTTAAACCCTTAAATGTTGTAGGCACAGATTTTCAAAAGTGTGGCACAGGTGCAGCTCGGGGGTTTTAACAAAAACGCGACCTGTCTAAGTCAGATTTTACTGTGCCCGGTTTTAAGAGATACTTCATCATTTTTGGGAGATCCGCTTATTCACATTCTTCCTGAGAGTTAGGTGAGAATATTGATACCACGTTCAGGTCTGTACAGTAAATAAAAAGCCAGTCAGCTTAGTTTAGCGCAAAGACTGGAAACGAGGGGGAAACGGTTTGCCTGGCTCTGTCCAAAGCTAATAAATCTGCCTACGAGCACCTTAAAAACTCACTGATCAACATGCTGTAGCCTGTTTGCTGGCATTCAGGGTTGTAAATCTTGCGCATTACCCTTTACTGAGAGTTGAAAAAGTTAATCAATTACTCAAATACAAAAACCATTATGTGAAACATTAATACACGCAGCACAAACTATTGAAACAAACAGAATAATGAAACAATCAGGCTCTTGCTGGAAACGGCTGCTCTTGACCACCTGTACTTATTCAACAAATAGCATTAAATGTCAGACGGGGTGCCTTTACTGCCATTTCTAGACTAACAAGCGAGATCAAACCAAAAATACACTGTTAATAAATTTTTAATCCATTAAATTGATTAATGATTAACACCCCACTGGCAACCTGCGGAGACTCAAGAACGTCACTGTTACACTTCTGGTTTTTGCACTCTTTAAACAAACAAGATGGGATGTGTTAAATAGTGAGCTTTAGGTGCTGGTAAGCAGATTTTGTTTTCTTCGGACCTTTGGAGTCAGCCAAGCAGTTTTCCCCTTTTTCCTCGTCTTTAATTTAAGTGAAACTAATCATCTGACTTGATGTTTAACACACAGACAAGGAACCCTGTCGATGTTCTAACTCTGCAAGAGTGTTATTTCCTCCTGGGATGAGAACCTCTAATTGTCCACTGCCTTTTTATTCAGTCTGATTTTAAGCGGAGATGGAAATTCATGAAACCATACCTGAGCCACATTAACAGTATATGTGCACATGAGATGGCATCGCAGCACAGTAAGTACGGAACAGAGAAAGGGACATTTTTGCAATGCTACGACAAGCCATTTGTGGAGGAATTGCTGAAGCAAAAATGTTAAAATATTGCCCAAAGCTGTCAGAAAATGTGGCAGTTCTCGTGGTTATACTTGGAATTTTGAAAAGTTCAGGGAGATGCCTCAAGAACAAAAACTGAAAATTATACTTGTGTGCACAAACTTCACTAGTTTTCATCTCTTGCTGTATTTCAGTCCACAGATATGGGAGCCAGATCACAATGTGGTGCGTATATGGCAATAACCCACTGCAGGGTGTAGGATTATTTCACAGAATATCCTTTTAACGGTTTTCACTCT
>JAJHUR010135985.1:0-34557 GCA_027495735.1 Lutjanus campechanus | reverse complement strand
GAAGCTGCCAGACTAAACCGTAGATTCTTTCGACTCAACACAGCTCGACTTTAAATGCGGCATTTTATTTTAATAGGAGCCGATTCTCCCTGCAACACCATATTAAAAGCAGAGACAGTTTAAAGGGCTTCATGTTCTTTTCCACTGTGCCAGACAGAGGCTCTAACACGGCACCAGTCTGTCAGTCAGCCAACTCTCAGTGTTTATGGACTCATTAACAAGAACATCAGTGATGGTGTCAATCACTCAGTGCTTCATAGAGAGGAAGTGAGTCCAAACAAGATGTGATTTTGATAGGGGTTTTTTGTCAGATGGGGTACATGCTAGAGGAATGCTACCCAACCCATGCAGGGTAAAGCCTGGGCCCCGAGACATGTTAACGTATTTTCAAATGAAATTTAACAGAATGCATCCATGTGTGTCATGTGTTGCAAGTAGACAGACAATGCCCAGTGGACAGAGCAAAACCAAAGTCTATTAGTCAGTATTTAGTGAATTAAAGCAAAATTATATAATTACTTTACCTGGAAATAACAGCATCAAAATAATCCTAATGGTACACTTACTTCCAGGAAGAATGATGCCTCCTTCACTCTCTGTGCCCCGAATGTCTTTACTTACACCATGTAACTTGGGTTGCCACGAAAAGTACATAACGCTTTACTGCACTACGTCACACACTATGTAAATGATGTTGGTGAAATTGGATCATATTTAAGGAGAAAATATTTTCTGGTTTTCCCCCTGATGCTCTCCCGCTGCTCTGCCTCGATTTAGGGAGTTTCCCAATGTTAACCTAACTGTAAGCTGCTGCTAACGGTCGCTGCTGTTAGCAAGTTAGGTCAGTTAACCGTGGAGCCAGCTGACTCTGTCCGGACCAGACTGGAAGCTTGGAGCACTGGGAGTGTTGGTCTTTACACCTCTAGAAAAGGAGCGTTGGACCACAGGGAGAACCCGAGGTAGTGGGGAGCCTGTCAGGAATGCTGGTGGGGACCGGTACTGGTATGGGCACCGGATTTTTGTGTGTGGCCATCGTTACTGGACTAAGCAGTCTCTGTGGACATAGTTTATCATTTCTTACTTAGAGAATGTTAATTACCTTGAGATAATTATGTTAAGAAATAGTTAGATGAAAAGATCAAGATGTCCCTCATGTACTGTACACTACATATGAAGCTACGACTAAAACATGATTAATTTAGCTAGCCTGAAAACCAAGAAATCACTGTCTAGCCACCAGTCGCCACAGCACGTAGCTCCACCTAAAAGAACAGCTTATGGAAAGAGAGGAAAATGTGTTAATTACTAAATTTGCAGTAGTGATGGACATACACACATACAATACATACAAAAATTGTAAAGCTACTACAAGGAACTTTCATATTTTGTTATTTTGGACAAAAGTGGTAGCATTTCCACTGTAATGCCCTCAAAAAAATAACATCAAAAATTAAATTATCAAGATAAAAATATCTTTTCAACTGGCTAACGTACTACTGACTGTGACTCTGCTTGTAAAAATATACACACAGGTTTGTTTAATCTGATTTCAAGGAGAATCAGCCCCTCTGGCAGGCATAAAGAACAGCTATATAGAAATAGCCGATCTTCTCTCTGAAGGTCTTGTTTGCTTATGTAGGTGATACAGAAGCATCAGTATTAAATTAAGACTGTTTCATAACCAGTTAAAAACTCTAATTGTAGTAACTTTAAGTACAAATTCATTTTCAACCAGTCCAGTTTAGTCTTGTTTGGTCCCATCAAAGCCACCCCGTACCAGGCCAGACCAAGCCTCCTGTCATCTAAATGGGACAGGAGTTAAGCCAGTGCTTCCTGTCAGACTGCAGGGCTCTCAGGTTCCACCTCTGGTCTAAATTATGTCTGTCTGTCCCAGACTGCCACACTAACCCTCACCCTTCCACCCTCCACCCCACACCACCATCATCCCCATGCCCACAGCCCTTTCCCCCTGTCACTACTCCCCCGACGCACGGCTGGAAAAAGTACCAGATACCCTGTTCAAACACTGGAACACTACCAACAACACACCTCAGTGGAGGTAAAATTACAGGGTTAAAAATAAGCTTAAAGTATAGGTTTGGGCTTTTTCGTGTCTACCCTGATACAATACTCACTTGCCATATAAATGTTGACAGAGTCATGGGTTGCAATAATCATTCCTCCTCTCTAAACCTTCTGAGAGCAACTATACGGTAAGAAATATGGGACAAAATCCAGTCTACGCTCTGTGCAAAGTAAATGTACTTGTGAGGCTTCAACAGCATACAGGTGACTTCAGAGACAATGGGAAGCAAATTTTCACCACATTGTGAAATAGACCACTGGACCCAAACAGCTACTGTGCATTCAACAACATTCTTCTTTAAAAAAAATAGTCTATATGGTATCAAGTGTGATATATCAGCAGGTAAGCTAGGCTGCGTCAAAACCACAGAAATAAGTACAAAGTTTGCCCTCAAGAAAAAACACTTTCAACCAGCACTCATACATCTTGGGTCCCACAGCTTGGGAGAATTTCTGTCTAATTATCCTCAGTCATGTCTTTCTCTTGACTTTCTATTCACTTGCATCTATGATTCAGGTTCTGCCAGTAACACAATGAGTTAGCCTTAGAGAGTCATCATCAAGAAAGGTTTGCTTCCTATGTTTTTCCTAGTAATGGATCTACCAGTATCTATCCAATGCTGCTCAACACTAAACACACAAAGATGGACTTTTGTTATAAAATGACTAACTTTGGAAGAGATCCACTTGATTTGGCTAACTCACACTGTTAAAGTATCATATAGCTACTGCTAAAACTTAAAAAGTAGGTAATTCTTTTTATGTAGCCTACATATGGCCTGTGAATATTTTACTTAATAGTTTGCCAAGAGTTAAATAAGAAGATGAACTAAATCTGTCCATTCAATATGAAGCTACAGTGTACAGCAGCTGGTTAGCTTAGCTTTACTCTGACTCACAGGAAGTAGGCTGTTTCAAAGAACCCACTGCTATGTACAACAACAAAGTCTGAGCCAGCAACCTATTGGAAATGGAAAATTCTCCTAACCCTAATCTGGTTGCTAACAGAATGAACGTTAACAAGTTAGCAGCTGTTACCTGCCAACCTGTGTTTAAATAACACATATATCACATTTATTTAATCTGTTTAAAGTTAAAATGTAGAGAAACATGTGATGGTAAAGTGACCAACTATGTCTCTGAGAAGAGGATCTTTTCATGTAACTCTCAACAAGAATATAAGCATTGAACTAATCCTAGTGCAAAACCTTTAGAGAGTCTATAAGATTTACATTTTTAACAATATTTTGAAGTAAAATGACTAACATTAACATTTTAGAATGGACAAGTAGACTGCAACAAATCTCCTCAGGCAAAAGAGGTGTGTAAATTAAGTTTGTTACTTCCACCGAGGCCTCATCCCCCCTCAGACTCTGGCTGCAGACTGCAGAGGTCTGCCCAGTGTTGGGGAGACAGGCTTAATCTACTTCTCACTCTTAATGCTCCACAGATGAAGGACGCCACCATCGCCTCAACCAACCACACAGGACGTTCCTGGCTCCTGGGCTGCACTGAGCAGGGCCGGGTTAGTTAGGAGCAGTTTGGCGTCGCCGGTCTTGAAAGGAGAGGAGAGAAGTGACGGGTAACGAAGAGGAGAAGTAAGGCTGCAGTAAAAGCATTTTCCTGTACACCCCACAGGGAAATCAAAGGAGCAAAAAGAGGGGGGTGGAAGGAGAGGATTATCACAAAGATCTTTTGAGAGGGGAAAAACTTTAATGTTAAAAAGGTTAGAGCGGTCACATAACCTCCCACTCTGAAAAAAAGAGAGCAAATGAAAGCCAGAGCTCGTGCTTCCAGCTCGCAGGTTACGGAATTCTAAAGAGCGGCCGTGGAAATATGATGTTATGTTTAATTCAGCATGTCTCAAGGCAAATCAAAGGACAAATAAAATGAGATTTACATTAACATGGAAGAATAAATAAGGGTCGAGGAGGGAAATAGCCACGGGAGGTGGATAAACAAGCGTGGCGGATGTCTTATCCTGAAACTCCAAATGGGTTTTAAATGTCCTTTTGTGCGTCGATCTTATGAATCTGGTTAAAATGGGCTTCTCGTGGCCCCGGGGGCAGAGGGGCCCAGTTAGATATGATCTTCAGTGTGGCCTTTGCATGCACAGGGTGCGCTTTAACAACAATGGCTCATCTGAGAGAGCCCGTAAACATGTGCCTGGGACCTTGACCCCGGCAGTAAACAGTCTTTCCACCTGATGATGAATAGCAGAGCTGGGCAGGGCACAGAGGAGAGGCCTGTTCCTCTCCCTCTTTCTGCCTGCTTCTGCCTCCATACGACAGCACGACGAGAGCAGGCAACATTTAAAAGAGCCGACTTTATCTTAAGCCTTTGTAGTAAAGATAAAGCTGGGAATATTGTGTTTCTAATAAGACTAATACTCTACTGACATGAATTGTGTGTGTATTCAAAGCATGATATATCTCATTCCTCTGTGCCATAGAGCTCCACTGCTGCCCAAAAACTATTAAAAACACAACACTGAGACAGGATGTTGCACAGTGAGACATGTTCTTTCATAACCATGAAAACACACTCACATTCTTGTTTTACTATATTCACTGACATGTATTTCTTAACCCTAACCCTAAAACCAAGTCTGAACCCTCAAAACTTGTGGGATCTTGTATTTTGGTCCCCACAAAGCTGTTGGACCCCACAAGTATAGTGAGCTCCCACTTTTTGGATACCGTGAATATAATAAAACAAGCCCTCCCACACACTAGTTTATTTTAGATCAATCCCAGAACTACTCGCCAGAGCAGCAAATGTGTATTAATCTGTTTGTCCGTGACTCATTTTTACTCCTTGTTGGAACAGAGATCTTACTGATATCGAGCCTTTTCTGGTCATATAAAGGTTAAAGAAAAAAGTCTCTTGGCCACAGTTAAAGCTGGAATCTACGACTCTCTGATCACCAAATCAGACACAGTAAATACCTTGAACGACAAAAACATTAGGGTTGCCTGATATCATTTAATTCTCACTTGTAAAAACACCCATACTCTCAGCCCAGTCTCCTCAGTCCATATACAAATAAGGCAACATTAAAAGTATTTCATATTTATTTTCCAGTGCTGATGGCTTCATTTGGTATTTTGTGATTTTTGGTCAGCACCCATCACACCCTAAAGACATTTGAGCACACCAGTTCTTTAGTTTGAGCAATACACCAATCCTACCCATGAACATCAGTGGAGATCAGATGTGTCGTCACGCATAAAAGATGTCAGATGATGTAGAATAAACAGTGAGAAAGTCTGCGTAGGGTGGTGGTTGGGGTTGATGGATGGGTCCAACAAACAGAAGACTTTCACCCTGGAGACTGGTGTTTGTGTCCTGTTAAACCAAAAGTCAACACAGACTTATTTTAATGGACATAATGTATTTACGTAACGTAACGTAACGTAACGTAACGTAACGTAATGTAATGACAAAGGTCACCTGACGATGAATGGCGATGAAGGTCACCTTACTATACATCTGCTCTCCACAGAGGTTAATGGGAAGGATTGGTGTATCACATTACACGTAAAATTGGACTTCGGCAGATGCAGTGCCCACAATTTGAAAGTAAGTCGTGTTATGGTTAATTAATGCCCGCTGGATACGTCAGTTTCAAATGATATAACCATCGTTGCCCACACAGCGTTGCCTTTACGCTGGCAAGGATGTTAAGTGATACATCCACTGGAGGGCGCCACTCAGAGGCAAAAGATACCCTAAAGAAGAAGAAGAGTTAAAAGTTTCTGACAACATGGCAGCGCAGGAGGAGATTGTAATGTAATGTAACTCTTGAGAAAGAGGCAAAAGCGAAGGCAGTGTCTTTGTGACATGTGGATGGAAAATACTTTTCACTAACTAACTGACAATGAATGTCATTTCCAATACTTTCAGATTGTTTAAACTCCTTCCGTCGTGTCCTATGGTCTAGTATAAACAAGTCATTACTTGTACAGAGTTTGAAGAGACCAGGTTGATACCCCCAATGGAGTTTAATGGAGCCCTGTTAACTAAAGGAACCTCCTGATTCCTGGTTCAGTGAGGAACAGACAGAGGAAAGCTCCTGTTTGTTTTGCTTGACCTGTTCAGGATCAGTCCCCAAGGACGAGCCCACGTCTCGAAATATTTACGTCTGCAGGTCAACTTCCCCCTTTTGTCCTATCAGGGAAGAGGAAGAAGAGGTCCTCATGGGTTTTATGTTCAGAGCTATTTTTCATATTTACAGACTCACCATGACATTGTCTTTTATTGCAAAGTCAGAAGGCTAGTGTGTTGTCCATGGGGCATGGTAGCTCATAAGATGCTTAGATATGACAAGACATGACCCTCATATTTAGATTGCATATGAAATCTGAAATTGTTTTCAGCTACAGCATAGCGACTTCCCGCTGAGAACCTCACACTGAGGTAAGGACGAGGTCACTTGACACTAAAACCACCAGCCACACCAAACCTGCCTAGAAAAACAGCCAAAGCCCCACAAAGTAAAGAAACGTGTCCCGCCTCAGCAGTTTCCCCTCTGGATGCCAGTTTGACCCTGGAGGGCTGTAGGTGGCTGCCTCAGAGACAGAGAGGACAGATAAGCTGAGGCACTGCTGTTTATCTCTGCATGCTCCAGTTTCCAAACAGGACACACACTTGTAAGAGCACAGAGAGGCCTGGGGCAGGCCAGGGATCAACTGATGGACTGAGTAAACTTTCTGGCTGGACAAGGCTCTTGGCTGAGTAAGACATCTGATAGAAAGATATGCTGTGTGGTGCTCAAATTGTATGGGGAAAAGTGCATATAATTCAAAGTATAGTAGTATACTTTGAATTAACTGAGCAAATAGTATAAAAAACAGGGTTTCTATTTTTAGAAAATTGTAACTTTAAGTCACAAGACTGAACTCGTTTATATAAGTTATGAAGTTTTATATTTTGTATTAAAGATAAAGCTGGGACTATTGTATTTTTTTGACAACAAATCCCATAGAAAACTACTTTAACTGTTGTGCTTTACTGTTCATTGTTAATTAGACCTGACTTGAAACTAACAAACAGTTAGTTTAGTTAAAAGATCAGTTTCTCACTTTGTTTTGAATCACAGCTGAAGGTCATAAGTTCTCTGAAGTCACACACATCTGTTCAAGTTAGAGATTAGCTTGTTTTTTTTGGCACTATTTCATTTTTCAGTTTGTCATCTTTAAAGTGTATCCATAGCAGTGAAAGTAATTTGGACCACGAAACCGTGATTTCCAGTGTCCAACATGTCAGTTTAACTTTTGTCTCTGCTTTTATAATGAAGATAAAAAAACATATCTTATCAATGACGCAGATGAGTTTAACGTTCTCCTCAAAAACAGAGCAAACTAAGAACGAAGAGGAATGGAATTCCTCAGATCAACACTGACAGTATTTCTCTGGTTTAATTATGTGTGTACGCCTGCATGTGGGGATGTTTTGGGGGAAGCAGATGAGGACACGATGGGGAAGCATTGACCCCTAAGTGTCTGTGCAACAGAGGGCAGGTTAAGGGCCTCATGTGCTAACAAGGATCCGGTCATTCCCCAGTGGAACACGGCAGGTCTGGACCGAGAGGTGCTGGTGATGCACAACACTTTTCATATTTTCAAAATTCACCAGTTTCAGTTTCCTGTTCATAATAAGACCTGTCTGTTTATTTTCCATACATCCTGCTACACTCACGCGTCACTCAGCACCACATTATTAACTGCTCCGTCCTGATTTCTCACGTTTAAGATAGACAGTTCCCCAAAACAAATTCGGGCGTTTAACATTCCCAAGGAAATGTCATAAAGCGCTCCGACGGGAGAATAATTACCCAGTGTTCCCCAACATACAGCAGCTCCTAAATGTCATATTTTACACGCCCCGAGGTGCTCCACTCATCGTGTGGTAGCTGCGTCAGTTAGCGAGCGCTTAAACATAAACAAATAGATAAATTCATTTTGTCAGGCGGAGGGGATTTTAACGCTCCACTTGCTTTTATCACTCACAGACTGCTTTGGCGGCGTGAAGTGGTGGGTCCTCTCTGTCAGAATACACGCCGGAGCATTTTTTTTTCCTCAACATGTTGGACAGCCACTCTCGACAGAGCCAGAATAAACACGAGATGAAGAGGGAGGAGTAAAATATGTATCAGTGATATGTATTTAGTCTGTGAGATTCTTGTAATCTAATTTATGTGAGCGAGCAACAGGAGATTAACTTCTCTTCATGTCTGTAAAGTAGGCAGCAGAGAAAAATTATTTATCTCCTTAAGGATAAAGTTCCCTTCAGCTGTTTCTCTCCGAGGCTGAAAACTAAATCATAACTTGAGGGAACAGAGAAGAAGCTTTGATTAAACAGAAAACCAGGAATCAACCTGTGTGACAGCAAACATCTCCTCAGCTGTGAAGTGTCATTAAAGGGAAAATTCAGCATCTTCCATGAGTGAGTGCTGATAGTAAATGTAGTCAATTCGAGCAATACATTCCTCAGTGTATGCTGGAGTTCTTCTTCTGTACAGTAGTGCCTACATGGACCAGGATGCATTGCAGGCGAGCTTTAGATGTCCACACCGACGTTTCTGTGTTATTGCCAGCCTAACCTATACATTTTTTGGCCAAAATATAGCATTAAGTGACAAAAATACTAATCTAGCACATCTGCTGGCTAAACAGAGGCAGAGAGACTAGTAATCCAAGCTGAAACAGCTTGTAGTTCTTTCTTATATCCAGTGACATCACTGGGTGCAGGAAGAGCAACAGATTTTACAGCAGGAGACTCAGCTTTTTTTGTGGTCAATATAGCACACACTGTGGAATTTAGTGCTTCAATTGACTACATTTACCGTCAACACTGAGAAGTCATCCACACAAGAAGTGGAAAAGCTCCCCTTTAAATACAGGTGTTATTATATTTTTAATTAGAGACCATGAAAAAATCATAAGCTCATCACACTATGAAGCCATGTTCACATTGTTTGAAACTACAGCTTTTGTCCTGTCTGCTCTATGTGCCGTGTGACTTGATTTAAGTCAGACTCGAGTCACAAATTTGAGGACTTCAGACTTGTTTGATCAATACTGATGAAAGACGTGACTTGGGTTTGACTTGAGACAGAAAAAGACTTGACCTTTTTACTAAATAGTTGCATTTTTCTAGTGTAGGTGTTGACAGAAGTTATGATTTGTTTACAGGTTTATCAGTGGTTCCCAAACTGGGGGGCAGACTCCCTCGGGAAGGCATAGAGCCACTGCAAGGGGGGATATGAGTGAAATATAAAACAAGGTTGAATGAATATGATTTACGGAGGGAAAGTTGTTGATGCTGTCATGCTTTTTTTTCACTAAAATTCAACTTGAATCCTTTTTTTTTTTTTTTTTTTTTTTAAATCAGTTGCTTCTCCAATTATTGTTAATGACTGATAATAGTCATTAACAATAAGAAAAAGTTTGGGAAAGGTTTGGTTTAGGTCTTCTTCATTACATGCCATTGTACCCCTTACCCTGCTGTTTTAAGCGCAATAATTGTTCTAAATGTTGAAAATAAAACTCAACTTTTCTTTTAACTTGTGACTTGCTTGACCTGAGCAACGACTTGATTCGTCTTGCTTTATGTAACCTTGTTGTTCAAGTCACATAAATCACCAAAAGGTAAGGACCAAAATATATTAAAATCCATTAAATCCAACAAATACAACTAGAATGACATAGTGTCTGACAATAGAAACTAGGAGCAACGTCTGACTCAAATATGTCTGGAATGTGATTCTCGTTTGTCAAATTCTGACCAGAGCTTCACTGACTTTTGTGAGCGCCCAGCTAATGGTGCTGCCTGCGCTGTGACTGAAGGTGAAGGATGACATAATGAGGTGTGTTTCTGAGTTTATCTAACCAAATGAATATATTTGTTTGGTGAAACATCTGTTTTCGCAGTCAGCTACCAGATTTATGACCACAACAGTGTTTGAATTTTGTTGTATAAACTCCATTTTTCCTAACACTGTTTAAACTTTTGGGTTTGTGCTTTAATTTCTTCAATTTTTCCTTTTGCATCGCATTGTGGGAGACTGACAAAAATAAAGAAAATATAGGCCCACATTCCAACATACTTTATTTTGTTGTTTTTCCACTGTAAACACGCTGTATAGCTGCTTGGAATTACTATGTTGTCTGGAACTGGGATGCAGCTAAAAAAAGAATTAGAATATAACTTCCTGTATACATATGGGATTAAATTTAAATCTTTCAGCTTCAATATACAATGTAAGTCAGGAGGAATCTATCTCGCCGACCGCATGTTATTTTAGACCACTTCCTACACTCTGATGGTGGTTTTAGCTTCGCTCACACAGAGACGCTGTCAGAAAGACACAAGCTTCTCTGCTTTCAGCGCGGTAATCCCTGGGATCTACACTCACAATGAACACACATCACAGCCGGCCAGCTAGCATCAAGTCCCAAGGCTACGCTGCCAGCTCGAGGTGCACATCTCTGTTAGGTAGAGAGGGCTGGCCCGCCGCCAAGCCAAATGTCTTTGTGGGAGCCATTATCAGCAGCCTTTAGCATGCACGCAACATTTAGGAAGTCACCACACCTCTGGGTGCCCTCCCTCCTGCAACAGATTCATGTTTATTAGTATCATTTATTCATGTTACCATGGTAGCTCCTTGTTCGCAGACACCACTGCACTAATAATCTAAAAATGTATCTAAAGTCCACCTCCAGTCATGTTTTAAATATGAACTGCTCTGCAAAAAGTAATACATTGTGTCTGAAATATCAAATACCTTGTTAAAATGGTTTACATATAGCTCTACACCTTGCCTTCATTTAGTGTTCAAGGGTTCATGGGTATGCAAATAGCACCCACCCTCTCCACACACCCCACCTACTGCAACCCCAACCCCTACACCTAAGTATCTGCACCTTGCTTCTCCACTGTTTTGCTAGCTAATCACTGTAACTAGCTACATCTAGCTGAGCATCGCTGCTAATTATATGTACAGCACCACCCCCTCGGCTAACGGGATTGGTTCCTCAGGTTTATGACATCATATACCCAGCCTGACTGAATCTGTTTTTTGTTTTGTTCTTTTTGGAGCCTGCCCTTGCTCTCTGCAGTTTCAAAGCGAGAAATGCTCAGACATGGCTGATTATTTCACTCCTGATATGTCCTGTAATGCGTGTAAAACACCACATGGACGTGTTAACAAGGTTAAAAATATTATTTTCGCTGGTGGGGGTGTTTTAAATTCCTAAAATGTAGTTCATTCTGATTCGTAGGCAGCAGACCTGTCAAATTTTTAATTTCTCAACACTTTGTAGGCTTATATAAAGATTTTGGGTGTTGGTTACATTTTTTTTTAACTCTTTCCAAAACCAGAAAAACAAAACAACACACAAACAAAAGCAAAAGTGTAAGGAAATGATTAAACAGTGTTTGAGAACAGCAATGATTACTAGCTTACTACATACAGTAGTAACACCATGTTACTTCCAGGGCCAGTGTCATTTTCTACTACATTATTTTGTTACAGGTTGCATTGACAATTTCCCGCTCAAGATAAGACATCAACTGTGTAGCCTCGTATTTCCCCACTGTGCGGAAGTTGTGTTTTGCTATACTGGGATGGAGGCTAACGTTAGCGGTTCTGTCCTGCTTTTTATTGGATTTGTTTACACTTCAGCTGCTTCCACCAAACTCATTATCCCAGGTAACAAAAATAAAAAAATTAAGTTCAAGTTCATCAAAAGAAGATAAGTAAACATTATAAGTCAGCAAAACTTTAATAAGTTTATCTCAGAACTTAAGAGTTTGACTTTGATTAAAAACTAGTGAAGGCAGTTGCCTTGAAATTGAGTTTTCTTAACTTTTTAATAGTGAAGAATTCATTTAGGCCTACAACAATGATAAATGAAAATTAAAATGTGCAAAAATTAGTATTATTATAATCATTATTATTTAGATACAGGTTTTTTGACAAAGCAACAGGAGCAAAAGAGCTGCATGCTCCTGAGCTGTAGGTTGCAGACCCCTGCACTAAGTGGAAAAATTAAAAAAAATCTAAATTGAAAATAAACAGGATCAGTCAGCATTAATTCAGTTGTGTCTTATGTGACAAACACAAAAAGTTCTGCCAGCCATGTACAGTACACGATCCTATTCATGTCATCTGTGAGTGGATGAGAGGTTGGAGGGACTGTCTGTGACATTGTTCCACCATCTGTCTTCAGGGGCCCCTCAGCTGACAGACAGGGGCCAGTGAGTGCCCTTGGCTGCACGAGGAGGACGACATGCGACACCACGTCATCCAACAAGCTCCTGAGAAAGTGGACCTGCACCTGACAGGTCAGTGACAGCTCATCACTGAAGCCTAAAACTGAACGTGTGTATCTGTGTGTGTGTGTGTGTGTGTGTGTGTGTGTGTGTGTGTGTGTGTGTGTAGAGGTCTGCAGAGATGCATACGAGTGTGTGCATGAGCCATTTTGTTTGCACTTTCCTGCTGGATTTTACTGGAAAGCCCTCTCTTAGGAACATAACAAAACTTTTTTTTTTTGCTATTTACAGACGGTGACTTTTAGCTTGAAGAAGCCCACTCCGTCCTGTAAACATTCCCAACATTATTATTTTTCTTTTGGGGCAGATTTATATCTAAATGTTAACAACACACTGGGGTAAATGTTTAGACGGAGGGGGGGAGGAGGTGTACGAGGACATGCACCGAAGCCGAAGTTTTATCCAGTGGAAGGAAATGAATTGGCTAAATATTTAGATCAGGTCTTATTCCAGCGGATGTCTGTCACCACAGAGGGTGATTTGTCTCCGCAGTCATGCTGATTCCTCAATTAAAAATCCTCTTTTTTTTTTGTCTTATGGAATGACAAGTTGTGTTTATTTTCTGGAATGTCTCTATTTGTTTGTGGTTGGGGACTAGTAAACAGCATTCAAGTATCAGTGATATGATTTAGACCGTGGCTGATTCACACTGGAGCTGCTACAGCGGCTTCTGTCGAGGCCCTAGTGAGAAGCAGCTTTAGCGCTAAACACACTCGGGGTATTTTTATGATTTCAAAAATAAGAATTAAAAAACAAATTAGGCTTTTTCTTCCAAGGTTAATGTAGGAGATGCTCTGTGACGGAATCAGAGAAATGTACAGAAATGAGGCTTTAAACTGAGGGTATAAGTACGCTGCCATAATTCAAAGGGAACATCGGCCATGTAGTGGCATACTCATGTCGACTGCTTGAACTAGCTTGCAGGCTTAGTTTCTTGCTAGATTGCCCAACAGCATCCGAAAACACCTCTCCAAGTGTAGAATTGTTTAACTTAATGAAACACATCCTATCACAAACCTGCAATAAACTTAAACAAAGCTTGTTCCGATAGACATACCAGTATCCAAAATGCCTCTGATTTAGCCTAAAAAGCTGGATCAGGTACTGCTGAACATTTTATTTTATGTATTTATTTATTTTATCCACTAAAATCGTATACTCAATATTGTCCACAAAGTTCAGGTGTCTGAGTCGGTATTGGGAAAAACTGTATTGACATTCTCTACCCCATAGCCTTAGCTTAGCTGCTTAGCTAGCTTACCTCAGCTGCCATGCACAGATATCATAGAAAACAACCATCGTAAAATGTTAAAATTAAGTTGTTCAGAGGTAGAAAAGTAGGCAGTGTTTGAACTTTTCTCTGAAGCTACACTGATTAAAAAAAATATTCTGCTTTAAGGCAACTTTTTGTATCAAATTATTATGTAGATCAAGCAAGACTGGTCTTTGTATGAAGTACTTAGTTTTTTGTACATAAAAAATACATTTTCCAAGTAAAGTTAATTTTTCGAGTAAGTTGTCCTAAGTTTTTAAAGTAGATCATACACAATATTTTTTTTAGTAAATATAATAGCAAGCAAGTTATTACATTTTATGATACGTTTTGTATAAATCTGACATTTTGGTCATCATATAATCAAAATTAACAGGGTTCAATGTTTTGAGCTATTGTGTACACAACAAAATTGCGTTTCATGGTGGTGTTAAAGGACAAGTCATTAAGTCACCAAAATTGACAGGGTTTATTGTCTATGCTCACAAAAAAAAAAAATCCTGACAATCCGCTGTGGAGCCAAGAAATTACAACACAGATAAATGGACACAGCCACCCTTTGACTCCACCTGTCAACCGGGAAATACTCTGAACAACACTCACGAATCAAACATCAGGTATTAATATTTGTTAAAATGGAAAAGGACTTCTGCTCCCTCGATGGCCATTGTTGTATAAACTACTTTTTTAATAAACTACCTTTACAATGATAGCAAAGCCACAAAACTGACAAATCATCAAATCTGAGAAGCTGGAACGAACTAATATATACTGAAACAATAAACAGATTATCAAAATTACTGTCCTTTAACTTTAGATTGATTGACTGATCAAATAATCAAGTAATTATATCAGCCAAACAAATAAAAAGCAGCACGACTCGTGAAGTGTGTGTGTGTGTGAGTGTGTGTGTGTGTGTGTGTGTGTGTGTGTGTGTGTGTGTGTTCCACCAGGGTGAAAAGGAGAGCTGGTAGAACATGCTGTGTGTGAGCACATGGAGGGAAGAAAACCAAGAAAAACATACAAGGATTTAGAAAGGCCTGTTACTACCCTGGGAGGTGTGCATCCATTACTGTGCTCAGGTGTTAACAGGTTCCATGTGTGTTTACACTTCATATATTGTTCCACATGCTGCTACCGCCACAGTGGGTACGAGGCCTTTCTGGACTATTACTGCGTTATTGTGAGGGTAAGAGGGGAGAAACACCGAGGACTGAAATCACTGCGTGTTGTTAACCCCGCTTCAGGAATGTCACCCACCTGAGGACTGAGAACACTCGCCCCTGCGGCCTGGAGGCGGTGGAGGCGGTGGTGGAGTTGTAAAGGAGGGTAAATTAAAAAAAGAAAAGACGTAAATAAAAATCCAACGGCAAACTTTGCGGGGGTCAGCTTGAAGTCGCTTCAAAACAAATTGGGGCTCTTTTGATCGAGGCCCGTCGCCCACCTCATTAAATTTGCATGTGAATACAAACAGCTTGACCGCTTAGTGCTGCGCAAAATGGCTGATGCTAATGACCGTGCCGCCGCCGCCGCTGGCTCCGGCTATTGTTGAGGCCGAGCTGTGACTGTTGGATGTCGCTGAGACGGGAGGAGGCCTGCAGACTCTGGTGTGGTCTGTGTGCGGTGGTCTCAATCAGCAGCAGGCTCAGGCTGTCTGAGGGGCAGGGGCAAAAAATACAAATAAAAGGACACCGAAAGTCGTGATCCACTCTGTAATGTTTTGTCCATTGAAAGGGGACCCTAGAGGACACTGGGCCACTCTAGAGGGCATTTCACGTTTATTACACTGGAAAGACACTCTAGAGGGTTCTTTATCACGTTTTGCCCAGTGGTAGGGCACTTGAGAGGGCACTTCACGTTTTCTCCACTACGAGGGCACTCTAGAGGGTGCTTCACTACATTTTCTCTACTGGAAAGGGAAACTGGGTGGCACTTCACTCCACTTGAAGGCCACCCTGGAAGGCACTTTAGCAGGCTGACTTGGACATTTGGACACTCTATGGGGAACTTTATCACCTTTTGTCCACTGGCAGGGCACTCTAAGAGCCCTTCACGTTTTCTCCACTGCAAGGGCACCCAGGAGGGCACTTTGTCGTGCTGTCTTGGACATCGGGCCATTTCAGAGGGCACTTCATCACATGTTGCCTCGTGGAAAGACACCTGAGACGGCTTTTCTCGTTTTCTCTGCTACAGGGGCACCCCAGGGAGCACTTCACTCCACTGGAAGGCCACCCTAGAGGGCACTTCATCATGTTGTCTTGGGCGCTGGGCCACTCTATGGGGCACTTCATCACCTTTTGTCCAGTGGAAGGGCACTGTAGAGGGCACTTAATGTTTTGTCCACTGGAAGGGAACTCAAGGCAGCTCTTCATGTTTTTTCTACTGGAAGGGCACTCTAGAGAGCAGTTTATGTTTTATCCATGGGAACGGCACTCTAAAGGGCACTTCACATTTTCCCCACTAGAAGGGCACACTAGAGGGCACTTTATGATGTTTTATCCACTGGAAGGGCACTCGAGAGGGCACTCTAGAACAGAGCGGCAGTGTAGAAGGCAATTTATCATGTTGTCTTGGACATTTGGACACTTTAGAGGTCACTTTATCACATTTTGTCCACTGGAAAGGTACTTCAGAGGGCTGCTTTTTGTTACATTTGGAGCACTGGATGGGCACTCTAGAGGGCACTTCACATTTTCTTCATTGAGGGGGCATCCTTGGAGCCAGTTCATGTTTTGGACACTTGGCCAGTCTGATTGGCACTTTATCAGATGTGGTCCAGTCTAAAGGGCACTTTATGGTGTTTTGTGCAATAAAATGGCATGCTACCCTACCCTATCATGTAGTCTTGGACATTTGGCTATTCTAGAGGGCACTAAACCACATTTTCTCCACTGGTAGGCCGCCCTAGATTGCACTTTACCACAAAGTCTTGGACACTCAAGAGGGCACTTTATCATGATTTATCTGCCCCCATACCCCTTAAGTCTGTGGTCTAGGTAGCAGCCAGACAAAGGAAAAGTGTGTGTCCTTGTGTCTCCTTGCGTACATATAATCGTTATCTCCTCATATAAAGATAAAAATAAACATGGACTCACTTTTTAGGCTCACGTGTGGTGGTTTCCTCACCTTCCTGTCGCTACCTGACACCTATGGGTGAGCCAGCAAAGTGGAATCAGGCTAAAGAAAACAGCAGTCACATTAGGCAGGCCAGGCAGAGGACATTGTTATTATTACAAGGGTAATAGTCCTGGGGGAGGCCCTGAGCGTGGGCTGAGCCTCGCTAATGCAAGCTGCCGCTAAGTGGTTAGCTGCTAATAGTGTTTTCCTGTCCTCCTAATGGAAAGAAACAAGGGTCACCGCTCAGCCCAGAGACACACACGCTCTTCAGTGGAGCGGACCTCAACTTTAAACTACTTACAGGATGTCTTACTTGCGGTTACCACGGTGACCAGGGGAGACCGGAGGGCGTGAACTTTTCAACCCAAGGGTCCCCATCTTGCTTTGTGTGACGCAGACGGCACATAATACACGATTACTGCGACATTTGGACTCGCAGAAATGTAAATATTCAGCTGGAGTTTAGAAACTGCTGATGAATGAGCGGGACAGAAATCTAACCCCCAGTCTCCAAACAAACTGTCAGAATCAAGACTTTACCGTTCTTCTTGTTGCTGTTTGTGTACACATTTTGCAAGAATTCAGCCAGAAAGTAACAGTCTGCCTCTGCCATAATGGCTGAAATATGTTGTTCCAGTAATTGGTGGCGCTGAATGACCTGTTGCAATACGGCATTAAAAATAACCTTACTCTGCAGAAAAAAATGTGCCTGTAAATTCTGCAATGCCCTTTATCCTTAAAGGGTCAGTTCACTCAAATGGCAAAAAACATGTTCTCATATATACATTATTACATTATATATTACACATATTATATTCTACTAGAGCCTGACCGCTGTATCTGCTGACCGATATTATCACACCTGTATTAGTTTATGTTTGTATCAGCATACGTTTTCCAACATGAGCCAATATGGAAAGACAAAAAAGTTTGTTAGACTGTAAAATATGATGCCTCTATTACATATCTTTGTCACAAATGAAGTATTTGAGGGATCAGAATAGCGGCCAGAATTTTTCAACTCCCTTATATCAGTAACAGCATCAGGCCCAACTCAACCAGGCTATACTTTCTACCTAACAATAGCCACTGTGTTCTGTTTATTATCCAGAGAAACAGGGACTCTGATTTCTCAAAACATGGACAAAAACAACAGAAACTATGAAGCAGTCACATGGCTCGATAGCCATTTGTGATTTAACTTGAATCAGCTCTTTACTGACAAAGAAATGACTGGTAAAGGAGACGGCTGGTGTTTTTCTGACTACCAAAAAGACCAAAACCGATATGTGGTAGTACATCTGACTTCCCTTTTTCCACTTCTGTACCACTGCACTCAGCCCCAAGCCCACTAACAAGCACTTAACATGTAAACTGAGCTGCAACTAACAATTATTTTGATTATTTTCTAGATTAATCGATCAATCCTTTGTTTTATAAAATGTCAGAAAATAGTGAAAAATAGGCCAAGGTGATGTCTTTAAATGTCTGCTTGTTAGTCCAAAACCCAAAAGCATCCAGTTTACTATGATGTAAAACAGGAAAAGCAGTAGATCTGCATATTTTAGAGGCTAAAAACAGAGTTTACAGCCATTTTTGCATGAAATATTACTTGAACGATGACTCAACTATCAAAATAGTTGATTATTTATCTGTCGATTGACTCATCAATTAGTTGACTAATAATTTCAGCTCTGATATTAATCTTTAAAAACACAAACAGGTAGTTTCTTGTAGTTTTTGTATTTCTCGTGAACTATTTTCAGCTCTGGATCATTACAAATTTAGTGCTCTAGTATTTCTGACAGCAAGATTTATATCAAGCTTAGGCAACACAGTTAATACTTGTTAGTAAAATCACTTAGTTGTTGGTTTTGGATTTTTTATGTGATTCACTGACAATAAAAATAAAGAGAACCACCAGACTACACTATAAAAATGTCAAAAATGGGAACTCCAACAACACACACACAGAAAATTATTCCCAAACTAGTGACTTAACAGAAAATAAGATTGAAAACCCTCCTCACTGCTGAACACAGGAGGAACAGTGTTTTCACTGACATCCAGGAAGGTATTAAATAAATAGCACTACTACTTCCAGGATAAATCCAGCCAGTGAGGAGGGAGAGAGAGGAAAAGTCATTTGAAGCTGAAAAGCTGACCTCTGGAGAGGGTTCAAGAACGACTGACAGATGAAGCAGCTCTACTGTAAAACAAGGCCTCACTGTGCCGAGCACGCCGAGGCCACACCGACACCGAACTCCTGAAACATCACACTGCCAACGCAGGACGCTCCTGTCACACACACCTCTGTGTGCCTGATTTTAACAACATCTAACACTTTGGAAAAGCCATGACCACAGCAGCGAAGTGTATTTGTCACTGCCTCGTGTTTTAAGGCGAAAATATATTCAGTAAAAAACACAAGAATGAATCGTCAAATAAATAAAAAGTCATTTTAATGGAAGTTTCTTTCACACTCACAATCAAGCTTATAGTCTGATCACAGAGAGAGATGTTGGACATTCACCCAGAACAAGACACACACCAGTCAGTTTTATCAGACAAAAATATATATATATTTAAATCTTTACAATAAGCTTGAATCATGAAACGTACACAGAGGAGTGTGCACACTACAGTCAAACACTGAATTTTTTTTTTTTTTACTCCTCAAACAAGTCCTTTTTTGTACCCTGGTGTCAGTGTAAAATTCATGTTTTAAGCGACGACAACTTTTTTGTTGTTTTTTTTTTCTTTACAAATGTGCAAATAAGACAGATTTGGAATCCTTCAGCGCTCAGTGTGAAAGTCCAGGATCCTCCGGAGCAGTGACAGAGCTCTCACTCCACCTCAGTCCTGCCCTCTCAAGTTTTAAATACAGCTCCTCGTTGCTTTGCCTTTCATTTTCAAGTAAAGTGCTCCTCTAGCAAAAAACCACACGGCATGAGATCAGTCTCGTATTTTTTCACCACTGGTTTAAAACAAAAAAAAAAAAGCAAACCCAAAAGTCCAATGGACGAAAATCATGGGAATGTCTAAAAAGTCCAAAAGCAGAAGCCAACGTTTGAGAGGCAGTCCTGGCTGTTTGTCCCCAGCAGGAATCATACAAACTCCAGCTTTCCGTGGCCGCTGTACATCCCCCAGTGCACCAGAGACAGGATCTTGTCGTTGCCCAGGTCGGCCTGCCTCATCTTGTCGCAGGTCAGGCAGCAGTTCTCGTGGCCCGTGACGGGCACCATGCACTCCAGGTCCAGCTTGGCCACGTGGCCCTTCTTGGTGTGGTGGCCGTGGAAGCTGTAGTGGAGCCGCGACAGCATCTGTTGCCGCTGGTCCTGCAGCCGCTTGTTCTCGCTGCGCAGCATTCGCAGCGCCAGCATGATGAGCAGCACCAGGATGAGGCCGCCGGCGATGGGGACGGCGATCACCGCCGCCCGGAACCACACCTCCTTGGCCGAGGCCAGCTCCTGGACCCGGGTCACCAGGTTCCTGTTGCTGTCTGGCTGGTACCGGCTGTGATCTGCACACACAGAGAGATAACAGTCTGTTTAACTGCAGGCTAAAGTTTCCATTGCTACATGTTATTATATTCAGACTAATGCAGCACAGTGCTCGAGCTACAACGATCAGTCGATTAATCAATCAAAAAATAAAACGATAGTGACAACCAATTCAACTTTCAGTCATTTTACAAGCAAAAAAGTCAAACATTTTCTGGTTCCAACTTCTCAAATGTGAGAATTTGATGATTTTCTTTGTCATTTATGGCAGTAAATAAGGAGGGTTTGGAGTTTAAACTGTTTGTTAGACAAAAGAGGCAATCTGAAGACATCATGTTGGCTCGGTGTTGTGCAATTTCCCAGACAGATTGTGGAAAACACACAAGAATGGATTAATCATTAATTAGATAGAAAATGCACATTTTTTCCTCCTGAGTCTTAGTTGTATTCTCTTTTTTTCCATTTGAAGTTGAAGTCTAAGCTTCCTTATTCAACAAATGGCTCTGCCAGACAAAACAATATCAACTGAGGCACAATAGCTGCCATACATTTTTAAAATCTCTATATTCATAACAGTGATTAATCATTAACATACCTCGCAATTTTCTCAAACTTTTAAACATTTTACAGACCAAAAGATTAGCCCTAGTGCTGCAACTAGGGCTAATCAATTATCTTGATTAGCCCTAGTTGCAGCACTTTAACTCACTTATCTTAATTACTGATGAATCTGCCAAGTACTTTCACTTTTATCTGATTGATGGTTTATGAAATGTCAAAAAATGTGAAAAATGTTCCTTAAGTGACATCTTCAAATTCGTTCTTTTGTCCAACAACAGTCCAAAGCCCAAAGAATCTTTATTTACTGTCATAAAGGACAAAGAAAAGCAACGAACCAGCAAATGTTTGATGTATTAGCTTGAAAAATGATTGAAACAATTAATTAATTATCAACATAGTTGGCATCCAACTTTCTTTTCATCAACTAATCGCTGCAGCTCTACTTATTATTACAGCTGCAACAATTAATCGATTAGTTGTCAACTACTAAATTAATCACCAGCCATTTTGATAATCAATAAATCTGTCTGAGTGATTATTTAAGGTAAACAAGTCAAATTTCTCAGATTCTTGTGTTTTAAATGTGACTATTTTCTGATTTTCTTTACTCCTCTATGAAAGTAAACAAAGTATCTTTGGGTTGTGGGGACAAAACAGGACATCTGAGATCGTCTTTTTAGAATTTTTCACCACTTTCTGTCATTTTATGAACCATACAATCAATTGATTGAGAAACTAATCAACAGATTAATCAACAATGAAAATAATCTTTAGCTGCAGCCATACATATGATTATCTTTTAATGTATGTGTGGCTGTTTGAAGCTTAATGAGAAGCTTTCACAGAGCTGCTTCTGCTCCACAGTCGTGCCAGTAACCACAGAGAGAGAAAATAAGACAGACAGACGAGAGCGAGGAAGTGAGACGGGGCGGCAGGGGCAAAAACAAATGAGTCACCTTGTCCCGCCTGAGAGCCAGATATTAATTTGAGCTAATAAACTATAGTCTGCTCTGGTCGGGGTCACAACAGAGAATCCCCTCAGGACAGCTCCCCGTCCTCCGCGGCTCTCTGTGCACCTTTTCATAACTACAAGCCCAATATGCAGACTCGTCATTCTACAAGGCACATTCCTACTCAGTGGGAAAATTACATGGTGCACGCGGAATAAAAAAAAAAAAGAATATATCTGATCTCTTTCCAAGTGCTTAAGGTAAACTGGCTGCTGCCTGCCTTCCCAGGCGCAGAGCTGGAGCCCATTAAAAGTCAAATTGAAGTTCTGTAAAGCTGGGAAGTAGAAAAACGAGTAGGAGGGGGGCAAGGGTGGCCTGCATGTCCATAAACAGCAAAGTGTTTGAAGAGCCCTACAGCTCAACGTATTGCCTCTGGAACAGGAAAGAGGAAAATGTTGAATATTTGCTGAGGAGGAATCATAAATCCCCCCCAGAGAGTCCGATCATTTTAAAGGCTGTTAAAGAGAATTTCATATTTCGCTTTCGGTCAAAGACAAACATCCTCACAGCCAGTGATTCAGCTTTCTTCTCCCTTTTACCTGTCGAGTCCCTGGTGTGCGCCAGGTCGTGCAGGCCTCTGTAGTTGCACATGTCGTCGTGGCAGCACTCCAGCGTGGCGGCCGGGGCCCCGCTGAGGGCGTCCGCGCTCCTCGAGCTGCTGCTGCACATGTCCGCCGCGTTGGCGATGGGGTCTAAGCACCCGTGGGTGAGGGGGGAGTTTGCGATGAGCGGGTCCAGGACCTTGGTGAAGCAGGCGTTCAGTTCTGATTTGCACATGTAGCCTGTGGCTACGCAGTGCGGCGCGTCACAGTAACACCTTATTTCTCCTGGAAATGCATGGAGGCAAAAACAAAAGAGGCAGGGTTAGGGAAATGTTAGCCAAGATTAGATGTATTTATAGCTGTGAAGGCATACTTCATTCCTGACAGCTCCACCAATTTGACTGATAGTTTGACTGTAACATGGTCTGAACTTAAGTTTGGCAGTTTATAGGGAACTTAAAAGGTCTTTGTAAAGATTCAATGTAACACTGACATACAATTCAGCTCCCTAGTAGTAATAATTTTCATTTGAGGTTTGTTTTCTCCTTACTTTTAGTACAATTATATCTATATGAAAGCATATCCAACCTAAAAACTACATCTTCTACTAATGTTTAATCCTGTCAAATGCAGCCTGTGTTCTATTATACTTTTATTTTGAAAGTGTTGCACACAATAAGAGCCAGGTAACTTTAAAGACCTCCCGGGAATATTCCACTTTTGTATCCATTCAGCAAATATGCCTCCATTTAATAGCTTCTCATGCAAAAATGGCCCTTTTTTTTGGTCTGTATTATAAAACAGGAACTGCGTAGCTTATAATTAGTGGTTTGTTTGCCAAAGTCAATTTCTTTCAACCCAATAGGAAACTCGTAAAGAGGGGGGGGCCAGAGCAGCGGCGCAGGAGTCTCCTTTCCCCCGTTTGCACGCAAAGCTTTACTTGTGGTCAGGAGGAGTGCCTGAGGGGGGGCAGGGTGCACTGAGGTCCCATCTAAAGAGCTTCCAGCAACCTTATCATTACGGCTGCCTGCTTTTGCACGGGCCCACTCATTACCTCATCCAGCGGTGGCTTCTTTTTTAAAAAGAACTTTGCAAAACATATATCTAGGCCAAGGACCTGCCCTAACAAAACAAAAGCATAACTTATACTGTAATAAAATTCACTCTGAGAACTTCTACTTGTGGGATTTTACTGCCTGTGTGTCCTCTGGTGCCATTAGAATACTTTCACAAGACTATAAATCTGAATGTTGTGTATCGCTTAAACATATAATGTGAGGTTCTATACTTTTTATTGGGATGGGGACTTTTTACACGCAGACGAGTGAAGAATATTACAAAAAAATATTATAAACAAGGCAATAAAAAGTAAATCAAAAGTCTTGCCTTGTGTTTCCATTCAAAAACTGTTAGAAAACACACCAGCTAAAGTCTGAAACTTCCAGTACTGTGCCTCTTTGAATGCACCAACTCTGCAGAGCAGGAGCACATTCATCAGATCAGTGTTTTCCCTGTGAATGATTGGAGCAGCAGGGCCCGGGCAGGTCATTTGGAGAATATTTCATTAGAAAGGAGAGGCCCCTTTGTGGGCTGAAGGGGGGGAGAGAGGAGAGAAACAGGCAGAGGACTGAGGCTCTTTAGCCCTGACTGGCTGCTCACTCAGTCTGCTATGAATGGCAGCTTCAAAACTGAGCTGAACATGAGTTATCCAACTGAAACACGGCAGCCAACATGAGACAGGATTTTTGTGAGTTAATAACAATGTTTCAGAGAGTTTGGGTATTTCCTCATTTATGTTTATTTTTTTCTCTTTTTTTCCCCTTTTCTTCTATTTTACTTTATCCATTTCTTTATGTATGAACTTTTTTTTCCCAATTACTTTGTTTGTAAATATCTTTATGAATACACGTTCAGGGATGGGATTGTTTAGAAGTAAAGGTGGATAACTGGGAATATTATGGTCTGAAAAGAAAACTTAAATCTGCAATACTGTATCACTACATGTTCAGATCATTGAATAAAACTGAATAAAATTAAAATGTGCTAAAAAAAAAGTGAATGGGGCTCAATCCCAATAACTGATAAATCAAGTTAGTTTGCAATGGAGACAAGTAGTTCCTAAGTAGTTTATTGCCTTGTTGAAGGCTGAAATAAGACTTTAAGCTACATTATTGTCTTGGCAAAAGTGATATTTAGAGAAACACTGGTTGGGTTTGAGAGTAAAGTCTGAGCCGCTGAGTGAGCTTGAAGTTCAGTCTTGTTTTATCACTGCCAAACACAGTTCAGCCTGATTTGAAGAAGCTAACAAACATGCCCTGCCCGCAGACCAAAGTCTATTTTATACCTTTAGTGAGAAGAACAGCCATGGCACAGAGTTCCAATTGTAGCCAGATGGAAATGAAACTGGACTGACGATCCATTTACACCAGATTACTGCGCAAAACAGTCCTCGTATATCCAGTAGCAGCAGCAGCAGCACAGTCCGCTGGGCGACACAAAGATTTACATGGAGCTACGGCGAAAAATGAGGCATTCCTGTGCTCAAACACGACAGCTCACAATCCTTATCAGAGGAAAAGTAACGAAAAATCGCTCCGAAGTGTTTCCTCTCCCGCATGGAGACAGAAAAGTTAGTTTCTAAAAGCGGTCCGACATTACTGGAGGACGCAAAACAGCGTCTTCTTCTTCTTCAAGCAGAAAGGGGAAAAAACAGAAATATACTCCTGGGAAGGCGGTGAAATGGGATACAAAGTTGTCACCGCCGGTCCTCCGCTGTCTCAATAAGCAGACGGTCACGGTGAAGCATCACTTTTGTATTCCTGGACGGAGAAATGTTGGGAAAAGACGGACAACTCTGCTGGACCGAAGACTGCACGCAGACTCCGGACAGACAAGATTTAACAGAAGAAATAGCTGTGGTCTGTCAGAGCTCCGCCCCTTCATTTCTGATTGGTCAGAGCACCGAGATAGAAGTTAGTCAGAGTACTTAATAAAACTGTATCCGGTAATTCTTTTCAAAATAAGACAAGCAAGTTTATTTGCGGCACAGACGCAATTCATTGCTTTATACAAAGCATATCCATAAGAAAACATTTGAAATCATTAGAAAATTGTAATTAATAGTTATTAAGACAGAATTAATGAGACAAATAAGGTAAAATAAAATAAATTTTGTTAATCCCACACCGGGAAAATCCATTTGAATCAAAAGAAGAGGAAGAAGATCACAAGTGATAAATAAGAGTACTAATAGAATTAATAATTTAAAAAAAACTTATATATAAAATGGATTATTGCACAGAGAATGGTTGCAGAGGACACAAGCAAGCAGCTAAATATATAATTATGATACATTTAAAAAAAACATACTGTAAAGTAACCCTATTATGTGGGCTTTACAAAAACAACAGATTTTTTTGGTTAAAAAATAAACAAACGTAAAAATGGAGAGTGTATAGTGTTTGGGGTTGCCCTATTTATTGGTGCAGTAAATGACAGGACAATATTATTTGTTTGATGTTAATATTATAAACTCGACCTCCATCACCACCACCAGTGTTAAATTATCCTCTTACACTTAAGGTAGTCTCTCATCAGGACATAAAATTTTACTCTCTGCCGTATTTTCACTCTATATTTCCGCAGTGATCCCTCTCTTTTAATATTATTTCATTGTTCTCCAGTTGTTCATTTGTCCCTTATAAGTGACCAACTTGATGCTTTTATTTTCTTGGCCACATCTTAAATTTTCCGGTCTCATTCTGGTTGTCACTCTCTGACTTGATGGCTCACTTCAAGCCAATCCCTTCATTCATGGTCTTTCATTTCCATAATACCATATTCCATATGTCATTATTGGATGCCATTGGCCCGGGCAGCAGTCAGTCACTGCAGCAGGTTAACAAACTGTCCCACACACAAACCTCACTCAGTCACCCACTGTAGCACTGATACTAACACTGCAGACTATTACGAGTTTATTATTTTAACAGTGAAATATTTGATATGTATCAATATTAACATGTGAAGTAATAGATGCATAATTTACAGCATTGATTTAAACGTATATTCCTGCTTATGTGGACTGTATGTTCAACTCTGTGCATTTATACAGCAGTGAAGAAATACACAGCTTTATGAAATACCGGCTAAACCAACAGGATTACCTAAAGCTATTTAAAGACGGTTAAATTGTTTCCCAAAATCCAGATAGCCTAATTAAGCAGATGGAAAGGATGAAGACAATTTATGCAAGGATTTACTAACATTATAAAATATGTCTGTGCGTATGCATGAATGACACGTCACATTAGAGGTTAAGTGTTGCTTAATAAGTGAAGCAGACCGGTCAGTAGCAGCTACCTGCAGTGTCATCGTGCTGCCAGTCAGGGTGACGCCGCGCTGAGCCGCTTCCCTTCAGGCTACAGACTGCTGCTACTGCTACTGCCGCTGCTGCTGGAGGAGGAGGAGGAGGCGGAGGAGGAGCGGACAGCCGTTTAGTGAAATTAGCAATCCAAAAAGGCTCATGGCGCCACCGAGACGACACGCAAACACACACACACACACACACACACACACACACACACACACACACAGCGCGCGCGCACAATCGCCTTTTAACAAACGGCAATGCAAAAACACACATGCGCGCGCGCGATCTGTATCAGAGACAACTTTTTTTTTTTCTTTTTTTTTTTTTAAACAGGTCTAAAATATATTTTAGTTTTTATTATTTATTTTCGAGGAAACACAAATGCAAACTATTCAGCATATATGTATATTTTAATTTACATATTTTTATAAATATTTTTTTTAATATATTTATTTGTTTAATATGTTTGACATCAAGAAAAAACAGCGATGGAAAAGTAAAAAATAATCTCACAAAATAATATTTCACTCAATGTCCTCAGCATAGCAATATTATAATCTTGGAAGACTGAGTCGGTCGAAATAAAGCCTCCGCAGGCCTTCACTGTGCCCAGCAGACAACAGGATGAGGATACTGCTTTAGGGAACATAGAAAATTACGCACTACAATTACCGTAATTATCTGCAATTCCACAGAGGCGCCAGTCCAGACTGGCGTTACATCATTTATCTATACTGAGGAAAGGCTGGGAGACGACAGAAATACTGGTTTTATGCTGGATCATTGGTCATTATCATGAGGGATGGCCTCCTCCTCATCAGTTTCTGTGATACTGGGTGGAACTGAGTACAGGTACGGACCTGACCCTGTATGACCCTATGACATAATGTGCAGTACTAGAATCGCAATTTATTTCGTTCTGCAGATATAAATTGGTTGATATGTATAAATCTATAAATCCATATAGATTAATAAATAAATATGTAGCATCTTACAAAAAGTAGCAGATACTTAACATCACAATAAAGTCAAGTCACTTAAGTTAGTTTATTAAGACCATAGCTGATATTATCAGTGCATTAAGACAATAGTCCAGACATTTACTGTTTGACATAAGTTGTCTGAATATTGTTCAGTTAAATATGATCAGAATGTGAGCAGCACCTCCACCTCTGTGATCCTGTCTTTACTTGTGGTGGATACTTAAACATCTTGCACCATCTGCTGGTCAAAGGTGATAAAAGCTTCTTTATTTTATAGAATCGCTTTATTGCAGACAGCTCTTTGCCTCTTGGACTGTAAAAATAAATACACCAGTCAATGTATTTTTCTTTTTCGACAGATCCATTAATGAATATAAAAGGGACGGTTCAACCCTAAAATCAAAAATACATATTTTCCTCTTATCCTTAGCGCCATTTATCAATAACCTTGTGTCTTCTAGTTCCATTCGATTCAATAGAAGGCAGACATCTGTTCAACCAATATCTCTACTCACACCAAAACAATCCAGATGGATAAAAAGCACTACAGATTTGAGGAAAATATCCTGATATTTAGTATCTCGTATGGGTCAAATGCTAAAAACACTTGGATCTTCCATTTCCCATCATGCAGCTCAGCTCAGCGGTATCATTTGTGAGACCCTCATTGCCTGGTAAATAAATAAATCCACTCCTCAAACACAAGTTCCATAATTCCACAGCCAGTGCAGGCTGTACATTAAAAACCTGTAAAGGCCAAGGCTGAGATCATAGACACATATACACAGACACTGCACTGACCACTTTGGCCCATTGCTGCGTTATATCCAGGTTGTCGCCATTTTGGTTTTGTTATGACTGGCCTGTGAACAAGCATATTTATACAAGAGAGCTGCCATTTAAAAAACACAATAATGTGAACATTATTCAGTGAATTTTGATGAGTAATGTTATATTCAAGGGTCTATGATCTACATGGATTAGGAACGAAAGTTTTTGGGCCTCTTTTCTAATGTAGACCATACACCCTTGAATGTAAACACGGCTCACTGTCAGCTGAGAAATGTTACATCACAGTGCTTTTTATTCAGGAAAACTGCAGCTCTCCTGTTTACATGAACCAAAACGGCAACGACATAGTGATCCAAAGGCCAGTCCTTTATCAACAGTCTAAAAATAGTAGTAATTGCACCTCATTTAACATTGTTTTGTCTAGCAGAGTCATTTGTTGAATAAGGAAACTTTAAAAATGACAAAAGAAAAACAAAAGAAAAAAAAAAACTATGGGTTTTGTATATTTTTTATTGGTTAAGGAAAATGCACAAAATTTGCAACCTTGGAAAGGAGGCTGCGACCACTGAACAACAGAACAGAGCAGGAGTTCTGAGTCATTTAGACTGAAGATTTGGACAAATCTTGATAAACATTAAACACCAGCAGTTAAAAAGTAACTAATACCCTGAGTACTTTTTTTTAGAAGAATACTTTGTTCTTTTACTGAAGTATTTTTCTAGCACCAGTACTTTTACTTGTAATTTAGAAATAATTTAATATGGAAATTAGCTTTCCTGCTAAATCTGGTGCAGCCATCTTTTTATTTCCCTGAAATGATTAATGCCACTGCACACTGTCCTGTTATAAATTAAATAAACTAAACTAAACTAACAGTACTTGTTCTTGAGTACAGATTTTAAGTACTCATTACACCACTGGTTATTTGACTGTACAGCGGGTCTGTTCAGCCGGCAGCCTGTGAGCCATATCCAGCCCTTTAACTGCCTCAATCTGGCCCTTTGATTATTTATGAATATGAAAAAAGTACGTCATTATGACTTTATTTAAAGAGCCGTTTTAAAAACTCAGGCTGTTGAAGCAGTGAGAATTAAGGAGAGTTGGACTGAATGAAAATAGATGTTAAAGCAGTTTATTATAACAACAAAGCTACTTCTAATTCAGGATCACAAAGGTTGCATTGTTTTTTTTCTTATACGTCAAGTTTTTCTTTTCCAACCATGAAAACTAATAAAGTGGAGAGAAAATAAGAAGGCGGATTGTTTTACACATTTAAAATCCTGACTTTACACATCAGACATAGGAGATGTAAACATCAGGCGCCTTGGCTCTTTACTTTTTATCAAATCATGAGACATCATATGACATAATTCACAGGCCGAATGCGACTTCTTATGTCAAGTAAAATGAACTTGATTCATAAAATCCGTGGAGTGCCCCATGGTACCTTTTTTTCTAAAGAAGAAATCTCCAAAAAACAACAACAACAACAACAAAAACAGTGACCTGTGTTGATGAGGTGTACCTGCTCCTAACCAGCAGACAGGGAAGCATGATGTTTAAGTAAGAACACAAAGCTGTGTGTCTTTTCAAGCTGAGAGGATGAGCGTTAACAAGCTTTCAGCACGGGGGGTGTGTTAGTGAGGGTGGGGTGGGGGGGGTTCATGTAAAGTGGGCTTTTAGTGAACGATCACTCCCCACAGGTTGTGTCTGCTTTCACACATTAGGAGACACTTGTAGGTGTGACCCAGTACAGACAGTAGAGACTTTGCTTAACAAAAGCCACCCCCCTGCTGCTGGGCCAACGATGGCTGGATCACTGCTGAGACGGTGGGAGGAGGGGGCTGGAGGTCTGGTCTACCTGGAGTTTAAACTTAAACTTAAACACAAGAACCAGGTTTAAACCAACCACAAGGAGTCTAAAATATCAGAAATCTTCCCAGTTTGAAGATCTGAACCTGAACCTGGCACGATACGTGATCCACGAGGACGCACAGACAGGACAGACAGACTTCCTCCGACACCTCCCAGCTTCCTCTGCTTCCCCTCTTTGATGTGAGCCATATCAAGGTCTCTGAAGAATCAAGAGACAGGCAGACTGTCTCCATCCTCCATCCGTGATCTATTTTATTCTCCTGCAGATAATGGAGCACACACAGGCAGAGCAGCTCTGTGGATTCATTCTGGAGCTGCGCAGGGAAAACTGCATCACAGCAGCTTTGATCTCTCAGATTGGGTTTCAGGCTCCACATTCAGACGACGTATTCATGCAAACTTTATCTGCGGCGCTCAGAGGCAGGAAACTGACGGCGTCCACCTTTGTTTTCGCTTGTTTTATGTGGAGAATTAATTCAGCGGCGCTCTGATCTCTTATCCACACACGCAGATGACTTTGTAGATAATCTGTGTTTGATCTGCTGGGAGAGCTGCAGCCAAACTGATCAAGCTCTGCTGATGTGATGCTACCTGCAACCACCAGAGCCTGTAAACAGACCCTTTTCACAGCAGCCATACCGATATGAAATAGTAGATTACCATTTAGTGTAGCAGAGCCTTTCCAGTGGGCCAACGTGCACAACAGCAGCCCTCTGCACCTCAAAACCACATGTTCACTTATAATGAGCTGTGAGAACTTAAAATGTGTTGACAAGTTCTAATAACTTAAAAATGTTGAGTCACAGTAAAGTTTATTTAACTCATGGTGGACACTCAAAATATACTTACATTACATTACTGAAAGATCACAAGTAAACGATTACAAATAAAAGTACTGGTGGTAAAAAATACTTAAGCTAACGTACAAAGTATTCTACCTTTCATCACTATGTCACGCTTTCATTGGCCCGTTGAGCCATATTGGCTACACTAAATGAAAATGAAAGGTCTGAATAAATTCAAATTGTACTCAGTTATGATTTTAAAAGTGACAAAGTAGATTATGTAGTGTAATGCATACTTAAGTAAAAGTAAAACTACAGACTTGGAAAAACTATGGGTGCCCAAAATGAATGAATTCATGGGTTTTTATACTTAAAATGATTTAGTTCTGTTAACTTATTGCAATGAGAGGGGTGAATAAAAATTCTGAGTCACATTTAGTGAAAATACTTGACTTGGTTTAATCAACTTTTTATCAAAAAGTACATGTAACTAATTCCAGATGTTTAAGTTCTGATAGCCTTCAACTTCTGAGTTGATGAACTTAAAAAAATTGTGGTAACTGATTGCCTCAGTGTTTGAGTGCTGCTGACTTCTCTGTGATTTACAGTGTGACTCTGTTCATTTGTAACAGCTGTGTTTACAGACTGGACTGCATCGTATCAAAGTGGCTGCTGTGAACAATGTCTCAGTGGTTGTTCTGATTCTTCAAGTCCAGCTGAGATGTTTATACAGTTTGTAGGGCTTTTTGCAAGTTCTTCATCAATAAATATACAAATCAGTAATGCTTTTCTTGGCCTTGGAAATAATATTTTGGCAAAATAATCTTTCTTTTAACCTTTTTTTTTTTTTTTTTTTTTTTTTTTTTTTTTTTTTCTTGGCCTAGGAAATAATATTTTGGCAAAATAATCTTTTTTTTTTTTTTTTTTTTTTGCATATCTTCACATAATAAAGAAAGTATTTAAAAATGTTACCCTCAATGAGGTGCACAGAGGCGTCATTATTTGTATCTGTGTCTGTTCCACCCACAACATGATCTGTCTCTGTATCTGTATTCAAATAGAAAAGGTTTTTTTTTAGGTCCAAGTCTGTAATTTTACTCTTACTGAAGAGTATCTACTGTATCTACTTAGTTACTTTTTAAGTTCATAATTGAATACTGAGTAGGCCTACAATTCCAATCAATACACAGATGGACCAGTGAGAACCACGACAAAAGGAAGACAAATAGAAAGATGTGCAAAATAGAATTAAATATTTATAATTAACTATGTGGGACAAAATGCTCTAATGATTCACTTAAAGACAGCAGTCTTTAATAATCATCATTAATCTGAATATTTGGAGTGCAGGCTTGTGTCTTTGTTTAGCACCTTTTAAACTGTTCTTACCTGCACGGTGTCCTGTTTTTCAGCACAAACTTAGTCTGACTGATCATTTTGCCAATTTAAGTAGTACATGAAAACTACACAGGCAAAATGTAAGAAATACAAACTATAATACTGTCTGTTTACATGTAGTCATTTCATTCTTAAACTATTTTAGTATCTTGATTACTGATTGCACAAGTTTCTGTTTCATAAAAGTTAAAGATGTCTTTCAGAAAACTGGTTTTCTCAGCTTGACTTCACAGGATATATAAAGGTATTATACTGCCCTCTGTAGGTATGAGATGGTATCACCACTGACTTGAACCTAATGCTATAGAACGCAGCCCCTCTTAATGTTAACCTCAAAATCTCACACAAATGTATCTAGTTAGGTCAAACATCACTGTATATGATTAGAGCTACATTTTAATCATTGTTACATTTTAAAATAAAATGGTCTTTATCAAATAATACTGTTAAACAGCAGGTAACTCTCATCAGTCATTTCTTCATGTGTATACAAACAACAATGAGAAAAAAAAAGTTATTTACGCAGTCAGGGTTTGAATCAACGTAGTTTTATTGAATAAATATGCTGTGCTGAACTTCAGATATGGATATTGCAGACTGGAGTCTGACTTTACAGTAATATTAAACTGCAGAAGTCAAATCTGATATACAGGGTACGTCAGATTAATATTGATGATGTACATCAATACTGTATAATCTACTGTAACAAGCCCTCAAAACACTGCAACATCTTGATGGTAAAAGAAATTGAAATTCCGCTACTGTTGCACTTCAAATGTATAGTCTAAACGGTGAGGTAATTAGCGTTTTTGTTGCTATGCTGTTTAGGCTAGGGAATGTACATAATGCCTGTAAACTGGTTGTATTGATTGTGATTATGATCTGTATGCTAAGGCATGCTGAGGTGTCTATGTTCAGGACTCAGCATGTGATTATGTGTTTTGCAGTTTATAGCAGCAGCACTTTGTGTTTTGAAGCACCAGAACCAGAACCAGACTCTCCAAGTGAACACAGCCTTCACAACCAGCAGAGACCAGTTTGACGACAGGGCGTACAGTACCGAGGTGATTTACAGCGGCTCCGACAAGGACTCTGGCTCCGAGGACGATGCAGACATGGCAGGTGGAGACAGGAGACGACTGGAGCAACAGATGATGGTCGGGCATCAACAGAGGGGAAAAAAACAGAAAGCAGAGCCAGAATATTTTCACATCTGACTTCACATCTGAATTTAGCTCGCATTAAGTCCATAAAAGTGATAAACTTGGATTCAGAAGGTGTGCAGTTGTATTTTTCTGTTTATTCAGGAAAATATGTGCAAGATTGTTGTCTTTCTTGACATTTTGGGAGTTTATTAGACTGAAAAAGCTAGGAGTTTGTGAAACATAGCAAACTCACCCCTCACATTCTTCTAGCTAGACTGATTAATTGAGCTATACTGTTGGAGAATCTCCTTTTGGGGTACAATGTGGTATTAAATGATTGGACAGGCTGGAACGAGCTGGATACCATGTTAACTTCAGTAGATAATTCTGCAACACAAGACACAGGTGTGTGTATGACATGACATTTAAAAAAAAAAATCTTCTTCTTCTATTCTCTTAATTATTTAAGTTAATTTCGGAATAACTATATTTAGATCTGGCTAAGAGTTTTGCACATTTAGCAAGTGCACAACAATGAATTAAATGGGAAATTAAAATTTATTTGGTTAGGGATGAAAGGCCAACCTTCCCCCTCTTCCTTGCTTGCTTCATAGCAAATTCTCTATAGCTGCTAAGAGTTAAAGAGTCCGCCTCAAGATAAGAACAAAAAGCTTCTCTCATACTATCAGACAGTGCAAAATCCTTTGTGCGCTGGCATGTTCACTATGTCTTACTCTGAATGCACAAAAAGTGGCTTTGCAAGTTGAGACTGGAGCCA
>JAJHUR010135984.1:21430-37926 GCA_027495735.1 Lutjanus campechanus | reverse complement strand
GCGCGTAAGACCACTTTACATGCATTGACAGTCACGTTTCAGCCTGACAGCGTGGAAAACACACTTATTGGAATGATACTGAAATGTTTTTTTTAACTGAGTGAGACCCTTGTAGCTGATTTTGGTTGCACTTTATTTTACAGTGCACCAATGAAACGTAACAAGCCATACATTGTATCAAATTAGACAACAACCAGACAGAATGTTCTTTATTAGACAGCATTAGACTCTTATTAGATGTAATTTGTGGGTAATTTGAGATACATTAACACAACTGCACTGTAAACTAAAGTGTATTATTTCCCACCGTTAGACCCTTAGAAGAAAAATCTCAATCAAATCAATATTTGACCACCTTTTGCCTTAAAAACAGCACCAGTTCTTCTAGGTACACTTGCACAATATCAGGGATTTTGTAGGATCATAGTCAGGTGTCTGATTAACCAGTTATACCAAACAGGTGCGAATGATCATCAGTTTCATACGTAGGTTGAAACAGTAATTAACTGAAACAGAAACAGCTGTGTAGGAGGCTTGAAACTGGGTGAGGAACAGCCAAACTCTGCTACCAAGGTGAGCTTGTGGAGGATGGTTTCATGTCACAGGTCAGACACCATGACAAGGCTGAGCGCAACAACAGGAAACAAGGTGGTTATACTGCATCAGCGAGGTCTCTCCCAGGCAAAGATTTCAAAGCAGACTGAGGTTTCAAGATGTGCCGTTCAAGCTCTTTTGAAGACGCACAAAGAAACGGGCAACGTTGAGGACTGCAGAGGTCGGCCGAGGAAACTTAGTGCAGCAGATGAAGGACTCATCAGTACCATCAGCTCAGAACTAGCAGACACCAGTGGGACCCAGGTACACCCATCTACTGTCCAGAGAAGTCTGACCAGATGTGGTCCAAAAAGCCAAACCTCCAACGTGGAAACAAGGCCAAGTGACTCAACTATGCACGAAAACAGAGGAACTGTGGTGCAGAAAAATGGCAGCAGATCCTCTGGACTGATGAGTCAAAATCTGAAATATTTGACGGTTTATTATTAAATTACAACATAACTTAACTGTAAACTAAACTGTACTGGTTCACACATTGCAATAAAACTGTACGATAAACTAAATTGTATTGTTTCCCACTTTGAAACCCTCATTATTCTTTATTAGTGGTTAACTAGGGATGCTCGACAACAGAACTGTACTGTAAACTTAGTAGATTTTTATTAGAGGGTAATTTTGTTCAAATCACAATGGAGCTGTACTGTAAACTAAAGTCAAATCATATCTGCTACCTACATATTTAAAACAATATGTAAATGAAATCAACCAACCAAGTATAGGCTGAAATTATAGAGGTAGAGGAATATTTTGTCTGTGCCTGACTGCTCAGACTAGGCGCTTTAGTTTACAGTGCAGTTCTGTTGTAATGTGTCCCCATTTACCCTCTACTAAAGTCTAATAAGGGTCTATAAGAAAACATTTCATTTCTAGTTTTTGTCTAATTTAATACAAAGTACAGCTTGTTACATCTTACTGGTGTACTGTAAAATAATGTGCGACCGTGACTTTTGCTCGCTGCTGTTCACATTCTGCTGTTCACACTCCTCTCTCCTCTGCATGTAATCGTGTGGGAGGGCACTACAGCTCGCAGAAGGCAGCACCTTTGTAGAAAAAAATAAATAAATGAACAAATAAATAAAAAAAATCGAAAATCTGAACCGCGTCTGAAGGAGCTCCACCTTATCTCGGAAACACTGGAGGCAGCTTTTCAGGCTTCTGATGTTTTATATTCAGGGTTAATATCCGGATTCAGATGAACAGAGGAACCCAGGTGTATCTGGCCACTGTCTGTGCAGAATTCAATCAAAGCCAAGCCAGATCTGCTCCATCTCCCTCTCCCTTCCCTCCCCTCAATATTTCTCTTAATTTCACTTCAATTCACAGAGCTCTATTGGCATGAATGATAGATGAGCTGTGTTGCCGCTGCATCTAACCATAAACATTTGTCTTTTTTGACCATTTCGATCCGTCTGTACTATGCATTCCTGAATTTATCAGCAAAAGCCCTTTGTTGTTGTTGTTGTTGTTGTTGTTATCATCTTCTCCTCTCAGGCAACATAACTTTGGTCAAGTTATCATGATTTTGTTCATGAATTTAAACCTGCTTCATCAGGTTATTTCTCTTTTATTACAGGAAAATGTTTCGTCTCATGTCATGCAGATAGTTTTGGTTTAATTTTCTGCTGTTTTCATAATCTCTTTAAAGTATTATTTTATTTTCCAATGATGTAAGCATCAACATGGGAGGGCCAAATGATTCAAAGTCCTAGTTGCATTTCCGATGCCCTTCTTTACTTTTAGAATTCGCCTGTTTTTGACATTGCCGAGTGTAGAAATGTGTTATTGTTTGGTTATAATCCTGTGTATCTTTATTTATTGATCCTTTCATTGGTTTGTCTGTTCCAAGCACAGTTTTGATACTTTCCATTCACAAGTACAGACATTAGTACAGGTGCTTGTGCTTTATCACCAGATATTTGTCACATGCATGCTTGTAGTGTCTATTTTAAAATTCCAATAAAATGTGAAACATAACAAAAATGATGTGAGCACTAACAACAAAAATCACTATAGCACCATTATATTGAAACTGAGGTCAAAAACCCATCTGTTATATACTATTTGCATGGCTGGACCTTATAGATGCAGTGGTGAAAGATAACTAGCATTTTTATGCTACCTTTTCACTTCCACTCCACCACATTTCTGAGGGAACTATTGTACTTTTTCCTCCAGAACATTTATTTGAAAGCTTTGGTTATTAGTTACTTCACAGATTGAGATTTTACATTGTGGAAAAAGTGTGACTGGTTTATAAAATACAATTTATCACTGAAGATTAAACCAGTGTTTCCCAACCTGTTTTGCTTGTCAACATTTACAAAAAGCAATAACAAAATTCGAGATGAGTCATTAGCAGAGATTTCCCTGTAAACATCTCAGATGGCTTCAGTTAAACCGTTGTTCGAGGCCCAAAGACACACACACACACACACACACACACACATAAAGTACTCAATACTAAAATACTAAAATAAATAAATTCTGATTCATCTAATAATCTAATATGTGCATATATGGGCACCGACTTGGGTTAAACATTGGGTGGATAAAAATGTCAGCCTTTGTAATCTTAGATAGTGTTTATATAATTAATTTTTTCCCCAAAATGAGACATTTTCTATCCTACTGCCAAAACTGGTCATAGTTTCAGGCAAATATGTACCACACTTTTGGTTCAAAAGCTGACCTCTTTAGCGTAACATCTGGTTGCATTAATACTTGTTGAGGCAGAAGAACACCAGTTCAACATTAATCAACATTACAATGGACATAAAGTTCATAAAAACTGCACATGCTGCACTCAGCTTGACCTTCACCGCAGCTGCGAGGATGAAACGACAAGTTTACTGGCTGCGATCTGTCACCGTCTGACTGAACACTCTCATGGAAGTGATATTTTACAATTCTTCATATTTTTTACAAAAAATGAAAGTCATTAAAACAAGTTATTTGGTGTTGGCGCACGCCGCTACGATACCCCGAGCCCCTCCGCTGCCACCCCCACCCGACCCCACCTCCCAAAAAAAGCCAGCTCTGAGATCAGTTGAAGCTCTTTAGCAGCTCGTGGCTCACACGCTCTGACCCGAGCATGGCTCAGATTACAACACACACACACAGACGGGGAGTGTGACTTCACTCTGAGCTCAGGACAACATCACACCACTGTTTGCTGATAATGTTCAAAATCTCATATACAGAAGCTCTTTTTTTTTAAAATGCTGGACTCAGCTGTAATGGAGAATCTTTACGTTGTTGCACCGGTGCTTACATATATTACATAAATATTTCCTAAACCACACTCTGGAGGAAAATATATATAATCTTTGGCAATTTGGATGAAATGATCCTTTAAATAGCACGAGCCGCTGGCCTGAAAGAGGGGAAGCTCTTCATCCAGTCATGCTCCGTGGTGCACATTTGCTTCTGTATTTGTGATCACACTTTGTTGGGAGGGGATTGGATTTTCTCTCTCCATTTGGGCCACCAGTGATTAGATGAGTCTATGTCTGAGAGTTTAATCCTTGTTGGAAGAAGCACCAAGTTGCATGTGGCACGCACGCACACACACATTCACACGCTCACTATTTGAGATCCAGATGTATCTCTTTTTTTTTTTCTTTTTTTTTTTTTAAAGTGGAGCTGCATCTGCAGGGAGGCATGCGGCCCTCGTGGCACAGGCCCAAGCTGCTTATTGATGGGCAGATTTAGGCATTCATTTCACTCAGACATTCCTTTGTCAGACCCCCTCACCCGCGCTTTCTCTCCCTCACAACACACACACACACACACACACACACACACACACACACACACACACACACACACACACACACACCCACCATGTGTTAGAAGATACCAGCAGGAGCTGGAGACTTCAGGCTAGAACACAGAAATGATAAAAGTCTGCTTAAAACTCTCCATAATGCAATCCAATATTTAGTTTTCTCGTGTCTGCTTTCTTTTTCTCCTCCTCCTCTGTAATTAAAGATACATAAATAAAAGTTGATGGACTAAATTGACAGTGAACTGTACATCAGTGCATCTTTGTTGTAAATCTGCCTGAGCCAGAAGGACAGGGTGGGTTTTAGCATAACAATGTCGCCTCTCTACTGTACATAAATATTCATATTTACAGACTCTGCTGCTGCTCTGACAACTTGGCCCCTGTTGCACCTGCCAGACATCTGTGTCTGAGGGTGTCTCTGCACATATGCACGCTCGTTCATAAATAATCTGGACATTCTTACACTTACCTGTAGCAGAAATGTTCTGTTACAATGAGAACATGGTTGCTTCTCCTGTATAAGAATGTTGAGTTGGATCAAGAGGTTACGGTTAAAATTAGATGAGCAAATACATTTTTTATCCACCCACCTTCATCCGGTAACTTTGCCTCCATCTGTTGCAGAGACAATTCAGATTTATGACTGATTTAATGGCTCCCTCACACACATTTGAAGCACTTGAGAGACAGAGAGGGCGTGTTGAGAAACTTTTGGATTTGGAGGGTAGTTTGGGTTTTGAAAAAATGAGGAGAAATGTGTCAAGGCTCACATTTAAAAAAAAAGCCCTGGCTCTCGGCAATGAATAACTGTACAATGAAAATAGTTACACTGTCAATAAAAAGCTGCTATTTGTTACTACAAATCTCCTACAGCTGTGGATTGAGACAACGAGCCTCTGGACACGTGTTTGTCTTCTGTGTTACATTTGTGGACATTTTACATCTCATTGTAGTGCCACTATATATTTTTTTAATTGAAAACAAATGTTAAGTTAACTCTGAATCACTCACTCAACTTAGAAGTTTATTGCAAACAGCTTGCACACAAAACTTTTAATAACTTTGAGCTGTTTAAACTTAAAAATGAAAATTAACTGAACTTAGCTCAAACAATTAATTTAAAGTCTAGTTTGAGTTTGAGAAAACAGGTTCATTAAGCTTAAGATATTAATTTGAACCAACAACTGTTCAGTCACTGAACTCATTTCCTTTGACATTTTCTCAGTTTGAGTCAATTCTTCATTTCACACAAGAAACTTGGTTCTCTTTTTACAGGTCCCATAATTTCATGTTAAATAGGTGGTAATTACCAGGTAACATTTTTGAAATTTCTTAGAAATTACCCACAAATGAATCATGAAACGTTAATCTGGGCTAATCTGGAGGTCATTTGTGGGTAATTTCTAAGAAACCTATAATGTATTACTGGGAAATTACCACCTCTTTGCAGCAAAACAATTCTCTGTTCAGCTTAACACTGCAACTCTTGTAAAAACGTGTCGTATTTATGTCAAGTAAACGCACACATTATGCCTTTTATTGAATAAAAAACTGATGACATGTCATACGAACATAGAAACACTGATATTTTTTCTTTTATAGCCATCTTTGTAGTTCATTCAGCTATAAAACTATATGCTACCTGCACAATGATGTTAATTGGTCTTGAACTAGTTCAGACACTAACAAGTCAGCTCTCTTCCTCCTTCTCAGTCTGCTCGTGGGGGACAGTCAGATTCCTCTGGCCCTACTTGTGGAGACTGAAAGGTGGGAAACACTTTTTACTGGGAAAATTCACACATGAATAGAACTCTTAATATTATATAAATATCTGTTGCTATAATAAATTAATCAAAGTGTTTCAAACCTGTTGATATAAGGACACCATTTGGAATAATGTGAGGGACTTAATTTCGTGTGTGTTGACAAACCTGCTTGACAAACCTTATAATGGATTTTAGCACTTTGGAGACAAATTACAGCCAGTAACAATCATCAAGTTAAGCGCAGACTTAAATTAAAACACTCACAAATAATGGGCTAAACTGGCGCACAGCAGGCATTTATTAAAATTTTATCTTTCATGGATCCATCACATGCACAATGACCAGGTTAGAAAATTCCAGCTGAAGAGTTTGTGGTTCGTTGTAGATGTGTTTTGAAGAGGCCTTTTTAATGATTAGGTTTTTGTTTTGGCAAGATTTATAGAAAGACAGCCTTTTCTGATGAGAAACCGCTGTTATATAAGCCAAATATCACTCTCTCAAAAAAAATAACCAAGCTCCATTAACCAAGATCCCAAAGGTTGACCACTGTCTCTACTTTGCCGCTACTTTGCTTGTGTTAACGTATGACTTTGGTGTTTTAAGAGGATAGTTCGGATTCAACAAAGTCACACAGTAACACAAACAAACTAACAGATCGAGGCATTAGTACACCAGTAAACTCTTGTTTTTTCTGCAAGGTAAAATGACTGATTTCACCTGTGGAGTTTGGTTGGTTTGGAGGGAGCTATATCTGGCTTATGTAACAGCAGTTTCCCATCATGATGAGGCTGTCTGACAGCACGGTAAAAATATTCTACAGCCAAACTGACACTGATTGATTGATAGTCCTGTCCACAGCAGGACATATTTTAGCTTCCTACACTGGTACTCCTGCTGATTTTCCTAAATTGGGGAGTGCCAGCTGCCATCTATCTAATACATCATACACATACACTACACAACCCCATCTCAAGAAATCTGAACTATCCCTTTAAATAAATTAATCAAATGGAATGAAAAAAAAATATAGAAGCATGTTGATGTGAGGAAATAAATCCTTGGCAGGTGTCCTAAAAAATGGATAGCACATGTTTACCGGCTTGAGTTTTACTTTTTGAGGTTTCTTTGTATGCGGGTCCGCGATCGTGCCACGGCAGCTGCCATTTCCTCCGTCCTCCAGAGCGACTCATGCATCCTCTGGCTTCGACACACATCATCATGTTACTCATTCATACCGTCCTCAACCGCACACACAAACACACACCCACAAACACACACAACATCTTACTCATTTCATCCCAAACACAAGGGCCTGCTCAGACCATATTTCATCACACACACGCCATCTACGAAATGGGCAACAACACAGGGTTACCGAAGCCCTTCATTGCTTTTTCTTCCTTTTCTGCGAGCGGTTCATTCTCCTTGAGAATTTTCTGCATACATAATGAAAGGGCCTGTAGATGTAATAGAGATACGAGAAGCGATGAATAACTACTCAATCCCATCCTGCAGACGTCTTATTGATAAAATCTGTTTTGTGCTTTCAAATATGGTCTTTGTCTCAGTTATTCTACATGTCCCTCTGCCAAACCTTTTCATTTAAGAGGTAAAACTGTGCATGTTTGTGCTGGAGAGACATCTGGATACCTGAGCGAGCCTCTCTCCTCAGAACTGTAATGTTTTTACACGACGCTCCAGCATTTCATTATTTGTGATCATCTTTTCTCCCGGGCAGGAAATAACATATCTTACGGCACAACAAAGGGAGCGTGAAGGTTGAGAGATGCATCAGAGGAATCGTCAGATATCCTTCAGGGGAGAAAAAGAGAGGCTTATTTTGGTCATCTAATTGAGAAACAAAAGCAAAGGTGATTGCCGTGGAATTAGAACTGGGAAAGGGGACGAACAGCAGCCGGGACGCAGGATATCACCAGAGGCCGAGAGGAACAGAAAGCGGGTTTGCAGATGTGTTTATATTGCCATGTAGACTTTTTGTCCCCAAACAATCACATTTTGTCCGTGTTTTGATCTGTTCTCCACGGATGATGCAGAATCTTAGCTATCCGGCAGCCTGTCTTCGGTGACACTTTTTATTGCGACAGAGACAGTGAAAAATAGTTGTCGCCTCTGCATAGATGTCTGGCTTTTTCTCAGAGGTGAGCAACGCGCAATTAGTATGCAACAAAGACACCTCAATGTGGCCGCAATCTGAATGGAGAAAATGAAAGTTGTGGAAAATATGATGTGTTTTCAGAGCCTTGGGAGAAAGGAGCTAATATGCATGTCAGTCAAGCCTACTGGCAGCAGATAAAGCCGAGCAACCGTTTTATGCCTGAGAGTGACTAAGATATTGGTGTGAACTAACTGACCGGATGCTGTTTTCAGAGTCAGTGACCTCCAAACAGAGATTTATGCAGAGCAGGGGAGCGAGGGAGAAGGGAACAGTGATTCTCATTTGTCCGAGACGTCATTCAAATCGGGAATGGAGTGACACTTCAATTAACTCCCCGTCCTCAACAAAGTTTACCTTGGTCTTCAGAAAGGCGCAGTATTTCATCTCATCCTGCAGGATTAGCCAATCATATTTCCAATCTCGGAGCTGTCACCATGGTGTCGCTGTGCGGCAGCTGGTAGTCATAATGACAATCTATTCTTCAGGAAGTGAAGAGCTGTTTTTCCCTCAATTTTCCCGACCAGAGAGGAACATTGTGTTTTTACTCCATCACAGCGTCTTCTCATATTTTACAGAATTTCTCAGTCTTTCCTATGTTTATCCATCTGTCTGTCTACCTACTTTGACTTGTTGCGTGTCTGTCCATCTGTCCCTCCATCTGGTATTCATTCTTTCTGTCTGACTATTTTTCAGTTTGGAAATAGAGACAAGATATTTTTACACGTTTCCTGAAATTTTCCTCAAACTATAAATCAGAGGTGTGGACTCGAATCAGACTGAAGTTTGATTTTAGACTCCATTTGTCAAAATCAAAAACACATTGCTACTCGACTTGGACTTTAACACAACTGACTCGTGACCTCACTTGGACTCGAGCCTTTTAACTTGAAAATACTCGATACCTTCCCTCATTGCCTAAAGATGACTTATTTCCAAAGTGTGCCAAGAAACAATTAATTTCCCTCCATTTCATTAAAGCGTTAAAGGTCCAGTAGGTAAGATTTACAGGGATTTATTGGCAGAATATGGCAGAAATGGAATATAATATTGTTTTCTTTAGTTTATACTCTCCTGAAAAGAAGAATAATTGTGTTTTTCACCTTAAAATGAGCTGTTAATATCTACAGAAGGAGCAGGTCCTCTTCCGTGGAGATTGCCATGTTGCAGTGCAATGTTTCAGAACGGACAAAACAAACACTGACTCTTGATCCTTTCGTGAGTTTCACGGCGACCGTAGATTCTCTTGCATGCTTAGAAGGGGAGGGTGAGGTTGGGTGTTTGCAAACTGCAAGCTCACTGCTAGATGGCACTAAATCCTACTCACCTGTCTTTTAATTCAGTTCATTTTCATCAACTTGACACTTAATTCTTCAGATCCACTTTATTTGAAACAATCCGACAGCGTCCAAACAAGTAATCAACTAACATCACCAAAGATTATTTTGTTTATGTAAAAAAAAAAAATAAAAAGACAGAGAAAAATAAACTGCAGTTTGCAAAACATGTGGGTCAATAAATTATAGACAGGAAGCGACAACTTCCAACTTCTTTCAGCATTTGAAGTTGCACAAAGAACAGTAAGTAAAGGCTTATATTAACATAATTAGCATGCTAATTATGCCATTATGCTTAGCCACTGAAGCCACTGACATAAATAAAGATGAACGCTGCATCTCCTCTTCCTCCCACGGTACAAAAATGAAGCCAAAAATATTTCCAATACAAGCAGTGGCAAGCTCAGCTGTCCATTATGGCACGAAACCTCCTTTTTTTATAGCATCCAGTAACTAATTAAAGCCAAACTGATCAGAAAAATGAACAGCTAAACCAAAAAAAATCAGTGTGATAAGCACCACTTAAAATGATGGACACCATCTTTGGGAAAAATCTAAAACCTTTGATGTTTTAGTTTGGCCTATGTCTTATCTGTTAACACTGAGGAAGCAGGATTTATGACCTGTACTGCAGCAAGATCAAAATACTTTGGCTTCACTTTTGGGGAGCTGTCATGTTGACCATTTCCATATATATCAATGTCCGTAGCTAACGTTAGCTAAGGAAATCTGTAAATCAATGGGACTGGAAACTCAAAGTTTAGGACCTTGGACTTTACTTGGGACTTTATTTGGGATTTGAGTACAAAGACCTGAAACTTACTTTTTACTTAAATACGGAAGATAATAGTTAAATTTAGATAGAAAAGGTCATTTACTCGCTTCCAGCATTCCACCTCTGGGCTGGGTCACACCAGAGGTTTGTGTCCACATCAGAGACAATGTTGGCCTTGGTCAGTCAGCTGCAGAAATACCTCTGGCATAAGTCCAAAACTTTGTGTCCACAAGCCTGGAAAACCTGCACCTACTATAGATTTTGGTCTATAACACCTTCCAGAAGAACACTCCATCATGGCGTTATAGAATCAGGGTCAGGTTTGAGGAAACACGCCGGGGAATCGGGGCGATACGGACCAGTGGAAACTGACATTACTCCAGATGTTGCAGCAGGACAGGCTCTAGCCAGCGTCACCTCCCTCTGCTTGCTGGAACACAGCACCAAGAGACAACTGAGGAATGCAAGCAGATGTTTAGCATTACTCGACGTAGGCCCAGTCTGGCCCGGTTGTCCCATGATGACTGACAAAGAGTGACATTGCCTCCGCTGCAACCAAGGACGTCCGCAGTGGTGCAGTGCATTCTCCTGCCGCCTGAAAAAACATATAGACCTATCAACAAAAAAAAAAACATCACTGCTGTCAAAACATTATTGTAAAGTGCCGCAGAACAGATCAGGATAAGTAGGCCATCATGCAGCCAAAAACAGATGATTCTGCAGTAGGCTTGAATTTCTTAAAGGAGCACTACGCCAATTTTACATGTTAGCTGAAGAAAAAAAACTCCTAGCTTGGTCTGGAACTTTTATAGATACCAGGTTGCTTAAAAAATGACTCAAACCGATTAATAGATTATGAAAATAGTTGGTAATTAATTTAATGATAAATTAATAATCGTTGCAGCTCTAGTCTAGTCACTGAGCCTCATTACTGTAAGTTTTACTTACAGTTTTGTCATTTTAAATAATTGAAATAGAGGATTTTATCACTTGTCATTCAAAAGTTTTGTTCCGTCTCGCTCACTTCTTTGAAAATGTCTTCACCATCTGCTATTCTGCACTGTGTTACTGTATTGTGACCAAATATCACGGCAGAGAACAGATGTATGTTGACAATGGCTTCTTCTTTGTACCCCGAGTCTACCACCATCAGCTATTTGTCCCTCATTTCTGCAAAATTAGAACAACTGCTGTGTTATTGTCTCATTTGTACTCTCTCTGCTGGTGGTATCTATTCATCGCTCTAAAACATATGACCCTTTCTTTTTTTCTTCTTCTTCTTTCTTTTTTTTTTTACACATTCAAATTGGTGATTGCACAATAAAGCTGTTAGTGTGAGGACTTAATGTTGCGTTGTAATGAGTGGTGTTTTGTATGTTGAATCACAAAACATGAGATCGTGCCTCTGATGTTTTGTTCACACAACCTCTGCTGGTTTAGTTGCAATTATGGAAAAAGATGGGTAATGCTTTATTTGAGGAGAGGGGTGCATAAGACTGTCACTACACTGTCATAACCATGACATGATAATGAACTCTTCATGAATGTTTATGACTCAGAATGATATCAGTTAAGCATTCTTTTTACTGCATGTGCATTATTGATCTGAACTTACCCCCCGCCGTGCTTGCATCATCAGCATCCAGCTGAGTCTGGTCGGACTGGGACCGAACACACCCTCCGAGACCGATGGTGGCCACTTTGACGACAGGGAATACAGTACCAAGGTGGTTTTCTTTGACATTTTGACATGTCACAAAAGAAAACTCACAGGTGTTTTAACGACTGCTGCATTCCACTTGGGGGAGGTTCTTCTATTGTGCATGCTAGTTCACTGACACCTAATGGAACTGAGCCTTAATTACTGTTATTATGTTCACCTGGGGTTTTCCTGACAAGTCAAAATGTCTGCTGTGCATCCGGTCCATTAGGCAGCTAGTTTCAAAGCTAACCAAGCTAACTAACACTAGCTACAGATAACAGAGGACAGGGGTTAACCCTAGTTTAGCAACACGTAAACTAGCTAACCACTACATGTCCATCAGCTGACTCTTTCAGCTAAATCACTTTACTCTGTTGTCAGCCTACCCTAATGACATTTAATAACAATTTTATGACAAGTCCAGGAAATTATTGATGACACCTTTACAAAAGCATTTGACAATGCAATAAAACTTCTTCATGACAAGTCCAAAATGTAGCCTACCACTTAACTTGCAGTCAAGGAAAATATTCATAACACAATTATAATGATCTCATGACATCCAGTGTGGCATTATAATGTCATGTCTTGTTTAATGCCAGCCTGTCATAACAAAGATATTGTTGGCTTAATTTAATGTCAAGTTGTCATGACAAAGACATCTTAGTGTCTCAACTTTTGTCAACTTTGCGTGATAGACGACATAATTGAACAAAAGACGCTTAATAATCATAATCATCATCATAAATGCTACTTCATGTTCATGATAGGTGTCATGACATGGTTATGACAGTTTAATGACCACCTTATGCACAAGCCTTCAAATAAAGTCTTACCAAAAGATGTAACACCAAAAAATGACATGTATTCTCTGATTTATTAGCTGGCTGTCATGAACGAGACAATCGTAATGTCACAAGTCTTACATTTACTTGTTCTTGTCTCATCTTCTCCTTCCTCTTTGTTTCCACTCTCTTCCTCTCTCTTCTGGTATTCAGCAGTGTTGTAATCCTCTAAGCTAACAAGTGACCCTAACTGAATTCATACATAATATTATTATTTTTTTAAAAACGCATACATGATTGCATTCATTATTGCAAGATCTTTAAAATGCTGCAACAGGTTTTGTTCCTCCTCACCCGCTGCACCTTCTGCATCCAATATTCATTACTGAACAACAAACAACTCTCCTACGTTAGATCTGCGTCACATGTGAGACTCAATGATCAAAAACCACAGTGAGTCACACACACAGAGCCAATATATTTCTTTTTTTTTTTCTTCTTCATCTGAGTCAAGGTGTCATCCTGCGTCTGCAACACAGGCTCATTCCAGCTGATGCAAACATAACAAATATTATTCCTTCCATAGCCTCGTGTGGTAGGACATGACTCCTCCATCATTACACCCCTTAGAATGTGCATCCATGGCCATGAATATAAATCCAACGCCCCATAAAGAAATGGGTCTCAACAACAGCATCTAATAAGAATATTCATACTGTACACCAAGGCATGCATGAATAAATATAATTGAGCGACGTGGTGCAAAGGCAAAGGAGAGGAAATGACAGACAGGAGAAACGCTGTAAGGAGATGGAGAGATGGAGGCGTTGTGAGCTGAATACCGAGCTTAATGATTGAACAGAAAAGAAAGAAAAAAAATATATATCACGCAACAGTTGTTTACTGTTGCACTACACGACCCTGAGCCTCATACCTTGAAGGTTTCTACTTTCTTACCTTACTTCCCCTTTTACCGCCTACTTTTGAATTCTTCTTAGCACATTTCTACCTTGTTCATTCTGTTGTCTTGAATTGTCAGTGAGGAAAATTGCACCACAATATTGTTTTATAATGACCAGACAGTTTAAGGAAAGTTACTTGAAAAATGTTAGTACTCATTAGTACTCTGAAAAAGAAATACAATTACACTGGCTGTCACAGCACAGGAAATACGGGTCAAGAGGTTTTAGACTTATAGCTTAATGAAAAATTACATTTTTTAAACTCTTTTCGATCACATCTATGGTGACATTGTATAACAAAAGGCCATGTAAAATCAGTTTCATTGTATTTCATTGTATTCTTATATCAAGATGCAAAAAAAATGTGTGCTTACATCAGCTTGAACCAACTAATTTCAAACAATAATATCATGACATCCACCTATCAATCAATTGTCACCTTTTAGCGCCACAGAGGTAAGATTCAGTTGTAAGCTAGCTAACAAAAGTATGGTACATTGGGTAATAATACACACACTTTTCAACATTCACTCAGAAATAGATACTTCCGAAATGCTGTTTCATCTGGACTTCAGTTCAAATGATAGATGCCTTGGGTATTAATCAACAAGAACAGGATGCAGGCCTTACCTGAAACACAGGTGAGCACAGCTAGCGTTCCACCATCACTTAACTCAATTTCCTGCTTCGGCTAGCCCGCTCGGATCGGCTCCACCTGTTCTGTTTTTGTATTGACACCCATGCAGTTCACAGTCAGAGTTTTAAGGCTAACAATTAGACACAAAGAGAATAAACGAAAATGCTTAAGTGGTTATCATTTGGTTCATAAGACCCACCCTTCTGAAGAATGAAATAAGAAATGACAGCCTGTGACTGTGCCACAATAACAAAAGTACGATACAGCTTCGTCAAACGTTGTCTTTAAGCAAATCCAAAGACTCCAAACCCCAAAAATAGAAAACAAAGCATTATGGTGTCCAGTCATGTTAAAAACGCTATGCAGATGCTAGCTTAAAAATGCTACAAGCAGGTTGACTGTTGAGCCTCATTCCAAGGTCATCAATTACTGACGCTTTTGGGTGCTTCGGGTCGTGCCTGCAACCCAAACCGTCTGTATTTGACAACCTTGGAATGAGAATTGACAGTCAACTATCTTTCTCCATAGTTGCTTGTAGCAGTTTTAACTTTAGCTTAATATTCTTTGTTCTACTGTGTGCAGTCACCAAGGCTAATGTTATGCTAGCCCCATTTGTGACCTCAGCACTTTTTTAAGGAAAACACCAAACTTTTTTTTTTTTTTACCTGTTATTCAGCAGCAGGTTGTTCATGATCTCACTGATGTCTGCTTTCTGTCAGGAATGACAAAACATTTGCTTGGGGTGAAACCAACATTTAAAATCCAATATCTCCACAGACTGTGCTGCTACTGTGCTCTTCTTCACTGATACAGTCTGTTAAATCTGCAGTGCAATGGCCACCGCAGTCTCAGAGTATTGGATTTAAATGTTGGTTTCACCCCGGGCAAACCTTTATCTTTTCGGGCAAACAGAAGTCATCTGGGGGTTTAAAGAAATCCTTTGAAGATAGAACTGTTACTGGATAAGACATTAAAATATATATATATAGACTTTTCCACATAAAGTTTGCATAGAAAATACTGCGTGACTGAGTCACAGATGATTGCTGAATGTCTGCTTGACAGTGGCTAACGTTAGCAAATCAGCTCAGAAGACACAGCATGTAAATACGACTGCTTTGGAGTCACTGGAGTCATATTTCTTCTCTTTGGGTAGAAGCTAACTGCCTCCCCACACCTCCAACCCCTGTGCCAAGACCCAGACCAGTCTGATCACTCCACACACACTCTTACAAATAAGGCTGCTAACTAGAACCATGCAGGGTTCTTCAGCTTGTCTTGGTGTTAACCATTACAATCAAGAATGCTCATCAACAGTAACCTGTAGAATATATCACGCCCTCTTTGGTTCCCCTGGAAACCCTTTCATTTTTTGGTTTCATCAGGGAACCAGTTTTTTGTGGTTCTGCACCAGTTTAAATTTAAGACAGCTGGGACAGGAGCTAAGCTAACTTGGCTTAGACCAGAGACAGCGAGCCAGAGAGAGATGCATTGTCATCTTTGTCTCACTTTGATTCTGCAGCAGCCCACATCCTCCTCCTCAAAACCCCACAGAACAAATGCAAATGCAGTGGTATCTCACAAGTTTGTTTTGTCTGGAGGTAAAGTTACTGCAGCTAGTAAGCTAGTGTTAGTTAGCCAGACATGCTAATGTTTGCAGTTTATGTTAGAGCAGATGAAGATAAGAGTTTTATCCATTCCCCACATGTGTGCTCTTGTGTTTCACGTTTTTGAGAGACTACAAAAAAGACACCACCGTCCAGACTCATTCTCAGAACTTCCTGCAAACCTTCAACATGTAGAGAAATATAAAAGCTTGACAGTTGCTGTTTGTTTGCACTATTGTCTCATTTTTCCCCTCTTCCCTTTTTCCCAGGTTACTTTTGGGGTCGTAACAATATAGAACCTCTGAAAACCATTTTATATCCCAGAGGTTGCATCAAGGACCCATCCAGAG
>JAJHUR010135984.1:9193-21410 GCA_027495735.1 Lutjanus campechanus | reverse complement strand
ACAATTACACTGGCTGTCACAGCACAGGAAATACGGGTCAAGAGGTTTTAGACTTATAGCTTAATGAAAAATTACATTTTTTAAACCCTTTTTGATCACATCTATGGTGACATTGTATAACAAAAGGCCATGTAAAATCAGTTTCATTGTATTTCATTGTATTCTTATATCAAGATGCAAAAAAAATGTGTGCTTACATCAGCTTGAACCAACTAATTTCAAACAATAATATCATGACATCCACCTATCAATCAATTGTCACCTTTTAGCGCCACAGAGGTAAGATTCAGTTGTAAGCTAGCTAACAAAAGTATGGTACATTGGGTAATAATACACACACTTTTCAACATTCACTCAGAAATAGATACTTCCGAAATGCTGTTTCATCTGGACTTCAGTTCAAATGATAGATGCCTTGGGTATTAATCAACAAGAACAGGATGCAGGCCTTACCTGAAACACAGGTGAGCACAGCTAGCGTTCCACCATCACTTAACTCAATTTCCTGCTTCGGCTAGCCCGCTCGGATCGGCTCCACCTGTTCTGTTTTTGTATTGACACCCATGCAGTTCACAGTCAGAGTTTTGATTTATTAAGGCTAACAATTAGACACAAAGAGAATAAACGAAAATGCTTAAGTGGTTATCATTTGGTTCATAAGACCCACCCTTCTGAAGAATGAAATAAGAAATGACAGCCTGTGACTGTGCCACAATAACAAAAGTACGATACAGCTTCGTCAAACGTTGTCTTCAAGCAAATCCAAAGACTCCAAAACCCCAAAAATAGAAAACAAAGCATTATAGTGTCCAGTCATGTTAAAAACGCTATGCAGATGCTAGCTTAAAAATGCTACAAGCAGGTTGACTGTTGAGCCTCATTCCAAGGTCATCAATTACTGACGCTTTTGGGTGCTTCGGGTCGTGCCTGCAACCCAAACCGTCTGTATTTGACAACCTTGGAATGAGAATTGACAGTCAACTATCTTTCTCCATAGTTGCTTGTAGCAGTTTTAACTTTAGCTTAATATTCTTTGTTCTACTGTGTGCAGTCACCAAGGCTAATGTTATGCTAGCCCCATTTGTGACCTCAGCACTTTTTTAAGGAAAACACCAAACTTTTTATTTTTTATTTTTTTTACCTGTTATTCAGCAGCAGGTTGTTCATGATCTCACTGATGTCTGCTTTCTGTCAGGAATGACAAAACATTTGCTTGGGGTGAAACTAACATTTAAAATCCAATATCTCCACAGACTGTGCTGCTACTGTGCTCTTCTTCACTGATACAGTCTGTTAAATCTGCGGTGCAATGGCCACCGCAGTCTCAGAGTATTGGATTTAAATGTTGGTTTCACCCCGGGCAAACCTTTATCTTTTCGGGCAAACAGAAGTCATCTGGGGGTTTAAAGAAATCCTTTGAAGATAGAACTATTACTGGATAAGACATTAAAATATATATATATATATTTAGACTTTTCCACATAAAGTTTGCATAGAAAATACTGCGTGACTGAGTCACAGATGATTGCTGAATGTCTGCTTGACAGTGGCTAACGTTAGCAAATCAGCTCAGAAGACACAGCATGTAAATACGACTGCTTTGGAGTCACTGGAGTCATATTTCTTCTCTTTGGGTAGAAGCTAACTGCCTCCCCACACCTCCAACCCCTGTGCCAAGACCCAGACCAGTCTGATCACTCCACACACACTCTTACAAATAAGGCTGCTAACTAGAACCATGCAGGGTTCTTCAGCTTGTGTTGGTGTTAACCATTACAATCAAGAATGCTCATCAACAGCAACCTGTAGAATATAACACGTCTTCTTTGGTTCCCCTGGAAACCCTTTCATTTTTTGGTTTCATCAGGGAACCAGTTTTTGTGGTTCTGCACCAGTTTAAATTTTGGACAGCCGGGACAGGAGCTAAGCTAACTCGGCTTAAACCAGAGATAGTGAGCCAAAGAGAGATGCATTGTCATCTTTTGTCTCACTTTGATTCTGCAGCAGCCCACATCCTCCTCCTCAAAACCCCACAGAACAAATGCAAATGCAGTGGTATCTCACAAGTTTGTTTTGTCTGGAGGTAAAGTTACTGCAGCTAGTAAGCTAGTGTTAGTTAGCCAGACATGCTAATGTTTGCAGTTTATGTTAGAGCAGATGAAGATAAGAGTTTTATCCATTCCCCATGTGTGCTCTTGTGTTTCACGTTTTTGAAAGACTACAGAAAAGACGCCACCGTCCAGACTCATTCTCAGAACTTCCTGCAAACCTTCAACATGTAGAGAAATATAAAAGCTTGACAGTTGCTGTTTGCTTGCACTATTGTCTCATTTTTCCCCTCTTCCCTTTTCCCCAGGTTACTTTTGGGGTCGTAACAATATAGAACCTCTGAAAACCATTTTATATCCCAGAGGTTGCATCAAGGACCCATCCAGAGAATTCATACTGTGAACCCTTTTATATTCCAGTGGTTTTATCTAGAAAAAACATGGGTAAACATTTGAATGTTCGAGGGTTAGGATCTTTTAAAAGCCTTCAACAATACTTTAACGATTCTCTCTTGCAAAAAAGGTTATTTTCATGAAAAGGATGTTTAATGGAACCCTTTGTCTTGTAAAGAACCATTTCTACAGAAGAGGGTTCTTCAGGAAGGACCATTTTGAAACCCCTGTTTCTAAAAGTGCAAGAGCAAACTACTTTCCAGCAAAGTGCTGTTATGACACCAAACAAGTCGACCCCCAAACTGATGAATTAACAGAGTGCTCCCAAGATTTGTTTTACTGAATTTCAAACTGTAATCCCTTACACAACTCAACACTGAAAAAGTATTCACATTATTGTAACATTTTCCTGAGAAATATGTCCCAGACTGATCACAGAACACTTTCATAGTCCCTTCCACATGCCAAATGATGCCACCTCTGAGTGGTAAAACCTGTTCTGAAAATAACACACGGCACGCCTGGCTGGAACATGTAGTGACAATACCACAAGCCTAGAAATACACTGAGGGGAAAAACGGCCTCAGGTTCAAGCAGTCAACAAAAACTCTTGGCTGATGGTCAAATTCAAATGAATAAATGAAACCTCAAATCATGTTTTAGTGTTTGTCAAAACTGTAAAGGGTAATAAAAAAGGCATGTTCTAGTAGTTTCAAACACTGTGATGGTCTCTGAGGCCCGACACACTCACCGCATACTTTCTGTTTCCAAAACACTCACATGCGTGTTTACACATACTCAGGTTTGATTGATATCTTTTTCACACATCAGCCACCGGCTGCATCAGCAGCGCTTCCTTTCTAGTTAATGTTGAGATGTGAAAGCGATAGTTGCGTTTCCTTGAAAGGTCACAAGGTCAACAAACTCTTTTTCACAAAAATGTAACGGTCAGCCAACTCAAATCCGTTATAAGCTGTCCTGGAACAAACATACACAGAACTACAACCATACAACATACAAACAACATAAATAGTTTATAGTAAACTTCTGTAGATGGAAACAGATGTAAGGACATTTTAAATTTTCTTTAATGTACTTGTACTTACAATTCCCTCTATGAAATAACCATAATAGATGAATGACGATATAACATAGCAAGTACTATTAAATAATTAAATGTATTGATTGGATGTATCAATTAAATACTTACTTTTTACAATCAGTAATAGCACTCTCATGACTCAAGATATGACTAAGAGCTCAGCTATGGTGGTCGGTTGACCATGAAGACAACAACTCCTATGACTGCACGCTACTTAATGACGTCATCAGACTACGTCTTTTGTTATTGTTTTAAGATGCGAGAGACACCTATTGGCAGAACCTACATATTGTACACTTAAGGTTAACACTGTTTTCAATACTTTTTATGGACATTTTTCTCCAATGGCCATATGATGCATCTACTTTCAGTATGTCACTATTCTGTGGTTTTCACAGTTAGTGGCGGGGTCCGCCATTCCCGAGCCTTCAAGGATTCACAGGAAATGATGCTTGTATGTATTCCAATGTCATTTTATTTCCAAGGTGAAGAATAAACCTTCAACCTCAATGTGTCTTAATAAGTTCTGAGGACATTTTGTCCATTTAAATAAACTCTTGAAGGTCCAGTGAGTAAGATTTACTGGCAGGAGTATATTTTCATTGATATGTTATCACCTGAAAATAAGAATAGTTGTGTTTTTGTTACCTTTGGATAAACCATTTATATCTACAGAGGGAGGCCATGGTGGATGGATTCCACTATGGCATACACACTGGTCCTTTATTTAATTAAATGTATTGACTTTATATATTTATTATGTCAGTGAAATGGCCTCTTTATTGTAATTACATGTCGTCTTATATCTATGAATAGTTAAATATCGCTCTCATGACAACACAGCATATGAAAAAGGCCACAAGATGTGAGTGAAAGCTCCAGAATAAATCAAGTAAGTGGACCCTGACTTAAACGTATACAAATTACAAAACCCCATTTATGGACTGCATTTTTTCTGCAATAGTGATTCAATGTATTCACGAGTTACCTCACTATTTGGTGTTTTTCATTGTTAGTGGCAGGGTCCGCCATTTAACGATTCAAGGATTCACAGGAAATTATGCTTGTATGTAATCCAGTGTAATTTTATTTCCGATGTCAAGAATAAACCCTCAAGCTCATCATGTCTTAATAAGTTTTGGAGACGCTTTGTCCATGTGTATAAAGTCTTGATGGTCCAGTGTGTAAGATTTATGGGGACTCATTGGTAGAACATGGCAGAAATGGAATATAATTTTCAGAACATGTTTATGCATAATGTTTTTATTAGTGTATTATTACCTGAAAATAAGGATAGTTATGTTTTTGTTATTTTAGAATGAGCTGTTTATATCTACAGTTTATATCTCACTGCTAGATGGCACAAAATCCTATACCCCATAGCCCATAAAATAGTTAAATAGTACTCTCATGGCAACTGAACATATGAAAAAGTCTTTAAGTTACAGAAAAACCCAATTTATGGACTGCATTTTTTCCCCACAATAGCCATTCAGTGTATCTACATTCCCTCACTATTTGGTGGCTTTAATTGTTAATGGCGGGGTCCGCCATTCTCAAAGATTCACAGGAAACGATGCTTGTATGTAATCCAGTGTAATTTTATTTCTCAAGGTCAAGGATAAACCTTCAAGCTCAACATGTCTTAATAAGTTTTGAAGAAATTTTGTCCATATATAAAATTATAATAAATGTCTTACACGATAAGCATCTTTTCATGTGTATAGAATTAAAAAATCATGAAATATAACGACAGCTCACACTTAAATACTTAAAATGGTTCTTATACTTAAAACTACATTATAGTGTGTTATAATCAATATACCTTTGAGTCTTTTATGTTATAAGTGATAGCTATACTAAAGCTATTTCGTTAGCAGGCTCACACGAGTCACCTCTTTTTACTGTGTATCAGTCTTCATCAAGTTTAAGTGCATAAGCTTAACACTGCTGACCTTCCCCTAGCTAATGACCCTTGTTATCACACAGGCTCCACACCAGCACTTTACACCAGGGAGACAGTATAAACAACAGCCTCGGTTGACCGGTCCTCAATCACTGCTCCATAATAGCAGTTACCTTGGCACGGTGATATCCGTCATCATCATCCGGCATTAATTTATCATAAGGGATGAGGCATTAGAAACTGCAGAGGGACAAACCACGGCAGAGCAGTGACAGGGGCTCCCTCTGGTGTGATGAAAAAACACACTGGGAGCTCCATGCTGTGATGGGTAAAATAGTATATATGTCAGAGATAAGACAAATTATGTTTGGGGAAATTGAGCAGCATTTCAGAAGATTGCCAGAGAATGATAGTAATTTAAGACTTTGTGAAAGTCGGCTTTAAAATGTGTTGGAGAGGTGTTTCTTTGTTTGTCTTATTGTTCATGTATCTTGTTTATTTCTCTATTTCTGGGACACATTTGTGCACATCTTGTCAACAGGATCTAGAGCCTAACAAAATGCAGAAGTGAAAGTAATGCAATTACTTCGTTACTGTACTTAAAGTGATACTCCACTTTACATGATAACCCACTCAGTATGTACTCACCACTATGCCGATGTGAGGATGGGTGAAGGTCTTCAGTTCACAAAACAATCCTGGAGTTTTAGGAGAAACAGGGTAGCAGCCTCATCCAGTACAACGGCAGAGATCGGTGACCACGGATAAAACGTTAAAAATAGAACACAAAACAAACACAAAGTGTCTCCATCCTGCTTGTGTGGTGTAATCCAAGTGTCCGTGAGCCGCAACATTAAAATTTAACCGCAAAAGACGCCATTTACGACATGTTTTTAGCCGAAATGTCAACTGTAGCATGTAGCCAGTAGGATGTAAACATGGCGTCGATCTCACGAGACTTCTGCACGTGTGTCCATTAATCGCGACATGCTATGTGATAAACACATTTATAAGAAAAACAAATTTTGAATATGGTCAAAACTAGCTTGTTAATCAGCTAACTAGCTTGCTTACAATTGATGTAGATTAGCTAGGTAGTTAGCTAGATGTATAGCTAGCAAATGATTGGTGTAGATTGGTTTGCTAGTTAGCTAGTGTTAGCTATCAGATATAACTTGTCAGCTAGCTTACCAGCTAGATAACGATTGAAGATTTGATCACTATTTAGGGCCCACATAACAAAATAGATCTAGTGATGGACCACACAGCCCACTTACACTCAGCCCAAATACAGCAATGAATTATGGGCCACAGGTGGTCCAGATCTGGTAGCCACGTATGGCCCATGACATAGCCATACCTCAGCCAACTGTGTGACCATAGCTGGCTCTATTCTGGTCATATGTTCAACTACAAATACAGCTCTGACAGGGGAGGAGGAGGGAAGAGAGGAGCTGAGGAAGAATGAGAGAGGAGATAAGTGTATCTAGATCTGGACCACCCGTGGGCCTTCATTCATTGCTGTATTTGGGAGGTGTATGAGTGGGTCATATGGACCATCACTGGGTCAGATCTGTTTGCTTAAGGGTCAGTTTTTGCTTATTGTCACCTCACTTGGATGTTTGACCTTCATTGTGCACAGTGACCTTTGTGCATGAGTTTGACACAGGAAAACATGCACATATGAGGTGATTTTGTGAAATTACAATGGCTTTGGAGGCCAAGCATGATCCAATATGTGTGAACTCGATATTGCGAATGGACTTTTTAAATGAGGGAGGAGGAGTGGATATAATTTTAAGAATTTTAAACTGGATAATTGGAGTTTTTTGTGCAAAAATCATATCAGACACAATTAATTATTCCGAGCAGAGCATTTTTATGTCTTTAAACATGTCTGGAGGGGATCTTTAATAGACTTTCTCTTTGTTGGTGGGTTGGGTTTCCATATTTAGTCAGTGCAGACATGTTGCAGGTGAACAGGATAAATTTAATCCATAAAACTGGACTATACGGACAAAATGCATGATAACAAAGTACTGCAGAATATAAACTACAGAGGCTTTTCACAGCCACTGTGAGACTGTGCAAACAAGCTCAGTTTACAGTAAGTAGCATGTTAACAGTAACCGTGGTAGGTGTACAGACAGTTCCATAGGGGGCTGAGAAGAGGAGGTGCTGTCTCCCACAGGAAGGCTTTCAGAGCAGATGGTTGCCGTGGTGTGCAGGCTCGGTGGCAATCCTTCCTGCCCTTTTTTTTTTTTTTTTTTTTTAAGTGTCACCCTGGCATCACGCAGCTCCTTCGTGGAGGGCAGCTGACAGCCATTCACCCACTCATCAGCGCAGACACCATGTTGGAGCTTGTCCTTGGTGTAGGAGGAGGAAGCAGATTAGAACCAGATTGTGGTGCAGGATTTGAGGATGTTTTCAATCACTGATTTGTAAAAACGGGACAGGATTGGTGAGGGGAAATGCTGGACATTCCCAGATGCTGCATGAAGGTTTTTCTAATCTTTTTGATTTGGTGAGAGATTTTGGTTATGGTGTTACAAACCCAGACAAGAATGCTGATACTGGACCATTCAGCAAAATTACATCTTAACTGTTAAAGATGAGGATAGGGTTCTGCAGCCACTTGGTTCAGGTTAAGGTTAAAGAACAGCTCTGTCTGTCTGTGTTTTTTTTTTTCTGTTTTTCAAATTAAAACTCCCCGCCCTCATCTTAGGAGGTTTATATGAAGCAACGTCATCGTGCAGAAACCTACCTCAGGTCTGGTGTGAAAACATTTTAGAAGAGGTCTGGAAAATACAATATTGGCCCTAAAACATACATATTTGGACCAGAATTTGAATGTTCGGATTTGAATACATGAGTAGCACTACAGGGAAGTTCCAGAACCACATAAAAATACATTTGAAAAAAATAAATAATAATAACTTTAAGTTTAAAAAAAGGCTGTCTGCAGCCCGAGGCTGTCATTCAGATCCACTGACATGGGTAAAATTAATAGAAAAATTATAAAAAATAATCTTTAAAAAGTTACAGCAAGTAAGCAAGTTTATTTGTGGGGTTCAGGTTTGGATGAGAGTTGATTGCAAAGCAAATGATAACTGCAGGTCTGTAAGGGGATACAAACCCTGTCTCTTGTTTATGTCCAGCCAGTGACACTTTGTGTATAACAGCTTACTACAGTTTATGTTAAGGAAAAATCATTATTATGGCAAATACAAAGCATCTTCATACCTAAATGAGAGAGAAGATCTAACTTTAAATAAGTCAACACTGATTTTTTTGTTTCACACGGTACACAAACCCCAGTCTCCAGGGTCAATGTCCTGTGTCCTGTTGTAGTTCGAGCCATCCATCCACCCCACTTCAATAAAAATATTATACTGCTCCTGTCATGATTACTACAGCTGCCAGAACTCGCTACCTAACAATAAACGAAAACGTATTATGCATGTAATAAGGTGCTCGGACAGCTGTTTTTGTAGTGAGGACGGGCTGGGAAAATACTGTAGGTGATGGTTTGTTTACACTTAATAAAAAAAGATAAAGAAGTAATATGTAGATCTGTGACATCTTGTCTCCTTCTTTGAAGTCAGACGCCCGTCCACCCTGACTTTCTGCCTCCCTGCGCATAGTAGAACACACTACATCCTGCACTGGCGCTGAACGTTTCCTTTGGATGGAAGCTGTGGGGTGTAAAACTGTCCAATATAGTCAGGCTGAGCGTAGCCAGACCCTCTGTCTTGTCAAGCTCAGAAAGGTTTGGACAGAATCTCTTCAACTGTTGGGATAATAATTACATGCAATTCTGTGGAAGCCATTTTGCTCAGTCCTTGAAAGGGAAGGTTTGAAGCTTTTGAAGGTTTCTCCAGCAGCTGCAACTCGGGTTGTTTTTATCCACTCTGGTCTAACTGGGTTATTTTTGGCTGGATATGGTTCCACAAACCAGAGATCTGGCTACCCAGCAGGGATTTAAGTTATTCAACTTATTCAGGGTTCAGCCTCAGATGATCAAGGGTTAACGACCAGACTGGCTGACTCAGAAGATCCAACAATCTCAACCATTTTGATTGTTATCATCTCCAGGTTGCTGGCAGCTCTTCCTAGAAGCAGCATTCCTGCGAGTCGGATCTCCACATGTTGATCTGCCTTGATCACTTTGTGCCGCCACCTGTTTCCCCCGTCCTCTCCAGACATTTCCTTTGTGTCATGTTGAACTTCCTCTTCCTGTTCTCATCATCCCTCCAAAATCTAGTCCTTACTCCTCATGACTGTCCATTTCCTCCAATTTTTAAGAAACCACATGTCTTAACATTTCCACCCAGTGTACAGTCAGTCTGACCTGTGCAACAGCTCATGCTGAATGCCTCTAAAAAGCATTATTAGTACTGATGTTTGCTGTTGCTACAACATGAAAAGCACGAGCTCTCTCTACCTCTGTGTCACTCTTTTTTTTTCGGTTCTCTTTCTGGCTGGTTTCTAATGTATTCTACCCCTCTGGTGGCCTCTAGCCAGCCTCGCTCTTATGTTCTTTAACAATGGAGAGGGAGGAGGTCACTTGATGCCTCTCCTAAGCCCGACTCTGCTCTCTTTTGCTCTCCTCATATTCCCTAATATGCTGTGTTCCCATCTCCCCTTTCTTCTCCTCTCTTCTCCTCTTTTTTTTCCTGTCAACTCCCCTCCCCTTTCGTCTTCGCCCCAGCCCTCTGGGTGAGGTTGTCCTACCAGGATGTAACTAAGCTCTCTCGCTCTCTCTAACGGGCACTGCCTTTCTCTCGCTGTCTCTCTCTCTGAGGAGAAAGGAAAGAGCTGACACGAGGCACATTACAGCAGGCAGGTTCTTCAGAGGACGGTGTGACTCCTGATGGTATGGAAAAATATCAGGAACGGCCTCTTCATTGAAGGCAGATGTTACTGATAGATTCAGTGCATACTGATCATATGTAGTGCTACACAAATAATACACAAGGAGAACAACTACACTATGGCCAAAAGATTACATCTACATATGATTGCTGAAGATCTCATTTCAGAACTATGCCCAATCTCCAAGACTTTCCACCAGGATTTGTAACCTGGCTGCAGGGATTTGGTCCCAATCAGACAGAAGAGAATCAGTGAGGTTGGACACTGATGTTGGGCAATAAGGCCTGGCTCGCATTTGGTGTTTCAATTCATCCCAAATGTGTGTGATACAGTTGAGGTCAGGGCTGTGCAAGACAGTCAAGAGAGACCCTTTTTTCCATACACATACGCTGGCCTGGCTTGACTCGGTTTGACTCAGCAAAGCAAGGATTTACATCTCCATTACAACAGGGCTACACGCTTGAAAGTGTGTGAAACTGATACACGCTTCTCTTGAGTCAAGAGGCTGTAAAACAGTGGATAAACATGTTTCATTTCCTATAAATTCTTCACAATAAAAGTCTCCCATTATTTTATTGAAAAGCTTTTTGGAAATGTTTGGTTTTCATCAGCATCTGAAAACAAAAATGAAACAGCAAAATAAAGCAGTTACCTGGGAGAACAAACATTGATGCAAGAGAGGAACTAAACACTAAACCACAGAGATTCAGTTAGAAGCAACAAAAGTACTGAGTTGAACACACAGACTTTTAAAAATGTCTTTCTCTCTGCTCTCCTGCACAGACATGAGTTTAGTCTCACAAGAAAACCTTGTTTGAGGTGTGACTCAGCGCAGTTCAGCCTGTTATAACTGGTAATGGAAATTAAAATCAGCGTGGCACAGTTTGACATGGCACTGCCAGAAGTGACAATGGAAAAGCCCAAAACGTCTTGACAGTCCAGAATCCCTTTGACTTATGCTTATAATTTTCTGTGTACTGATTTCCATCAACAACATTCATCGACATTTACATAGCAAGGTGGAAAGTAAAGGCTGTGTATGCTAAAAAAAAAAAAGAACTAGTTGTAAGGCAAAATTGTGTACACCTGTTCCAAACGGCCACACTGGAAACTAAGAATAACCCTGCACATTTCACACTGTCATCGTGTTGCACAAGTTTTTACTGACGGTAGGAAAAAGCCATTGTTTTACAAGTCACAAGTTAAGTCACAAGTCCTAAACTTTGAGTTTCAAAACCTAAACAAGTCCATAACAATACGTTTCCAGCCTCACTGATGTACAGTTACTTAGCTGTTAATAGCGAAGCATTAGCTAGGTTACTACGGGCTACTTTGGGCTCGGTCTAAAGTATCAAGTGAAAAGTCTGCACCTCTACTTTAAACAAACAAAAACTGACAGAAATAGTTGTGAAACAAATGAAATAAAAGAGTGAATTAGAGGCTTACTTTCTCACCTCTGGTTGTGAATGTTTGGATCGATGCAGTAACACTTGTCCTTTAAGGGCACGGAGGTCTGGGTGGGTCAGTGCATCTGATTTTCATGAGGAAGGCCAGAGTTTGCATCCTAACCATGTCCTGCACACTTTGAAAGTGAGGGGAAAGTGGAGGGGTATGCAATTGGTTGCAAACAGCAACCTTACAGCTGGTCCTTTAATTGTACACTAGTGTATTTGACAAAACGGCAATCTTCCGCCAACCTTCACTGAACTGTTGCAAGGGACAGATATCGTCCAAACATCCTTTTAAAAGTGTTGGCATTTAACAAAATATGTTGAATTCAGGGTTTTGTAGAATCGTCCAAAATATCGACATTCTTGACTGACAAAAGGGTCAGTTCATCAATGCCAAACTCAGAAAATTATTTCTTTGTGTACTTCACACGTTCCCCAAATT
>JAJHUR010135983.1:0-19961 GCA_027495735.1 Lutjanus campechanus | reverse complement strand
TGTAATCTGTTTCTGCCTCAGCCTGTATATCTTCATTATATTTGACTTCACAGCACTGAATGTGCAACTGTGGCACCAATCACTGTCCTCTCTTTCAACTCATGAGAACAGACAGGAAAAAGAGGAACCTCCCACAGCAGGCTTCATGTTTATCTGGAAACACAGTACACTGACTTGTGAGAGCACAGACAAGCAGACGCTGCTAGTTATCACACAGCTAAAATGAATTGGAATTAATGGAGCCAGAATGATAACAGAGTCTCCACAACTCCCATAACAAAGCCAGCTCCAGACACATTGTCCTTGACCAGCGTTGATTCAATCAAGACCCCTTGCAGGCTCTGTCAAAGTAACAAGAGAGGTGCAGCGGTGCGTGAATGCAGGTATGCAGTGTATACCCAACCTCTGGGCAGGGGGATTCACAGTATACCTATCTTAAAACAGCCAGAGATATATATCAGTGGTGCCCATCTTGCAGAGCAAGGACGCAGTCAGTCATGTTATAGTCTTATCTACTGAAGACTTTTTGTTCCCTGAATTTAGCCTTTACAGCGCTGCCTGCTCCAAAGCAACGGGCAAACCCTAAAACGCCACCAAACCAGGGAAGAGGTGAAGTCTTTAGGATATAGTGGATAGATGCTACTTGTGTCCGACACAAATATTCTTAATTTTACCACTTCATGTCTGACTTATTTAACAGTTTAACCTCTGAAGCCTGCTGTTTACACATGACCCACCTCTGCAGCTGTCATTCCACATTGTTGTTGGACAAATACATTTCAAAATATCATCTATTACATATTGCTAGTTACTGTAAGTAATAAGTTACTTTACTGCATATATAGAGAGAAGCAGGTCTGAGAATTGGCAAGAATCTGGAGCTATGACACAAATCACAATACGGGATTACGATTCAATATATTGAGACATATTGCAATACTAAAAACAACCTGATATTTTGCGTTCTTTAAATCTAATTTTAGGAAAACTGTCATAGTATAAAGAACACACCACCATATGCATCATCAAAATCTGAGTTAAAAGCCCTTCATGCAATCAGAACAGTAAAGATAGATAACAGTAGTATCTATTGGCACAACAAAAAATTAAGTACTGCTACGAACCTTGGATCGTATCACAATTCAGTGTTTTAGAGAATTGATACAGTATCATGAAACATAATAATGTTATATAGAGAAGCATGACTTGGTATTATAAAATAGAGGCGGTAATGTTAGCGGTATCCCTGCAAATGCCGAAATGCGACACACGGTAAAACCATTTCTATCATTCCTGTCCTCCCCATGTCTGCAGCTCTTTACAGGCTCACATCTCAGCTGCAACCTGAAGCATTTATTTACCTTTTAAGTCTTTTTTTTTTCTGCTTTTGTCCACAAAGGCCTCTAAAATCAAAAAAACGTGACAGTTCCTTATATTATAGTAGCTTTAACCACTCTCTGTTATGAAAAATCAGGGGAAACTAAAATAATTAAATTGTTTCATATAAATAATAATAAAAGATGTCTGCTGCCATTGTGTGGACACTGGCAGGTATGACTTCAGCACCACTCAACAGCTTTCTGACCAATTATTAAGTAGCTATGAATGGAGAGAAGATGAATAAATGTTTTATATGTGTTGAGCGTGATCCCGAGGACCCTGTTACATCTGCTGGAGAGGAGAGGCTGAAACTCAAGAGTGAGGAACACGGACACGGAGCATGTAGCATCTGAAATAACATCTCTGAAGGGGCAGGCATTTCCTCTGAGTCATATGGCTGAACTGAGCACTCAACACTGTCTGGACGCTGACTGTCTGTGTGCTTCTGGGTTCTGGTCAGAGTCCAAGCGTGACTGCCCACTGTACGCCTGGAGAGTGGAGGCTGTGCCAGCTAGTCGGACTTCCTCAAAGACGTTTTATTTTGCCATTGTATGATAGATATATGCCAGTTCTGAACTGTGTCAGAGGAAACATTTCCAATTTTGAAACTTATGATTCTCCTCCAGTCCTGAACCCGAACAACTGAACCTGATACCAGAAAACTAGTTTCTAAGTTTGCAAATGTATTTGCGGGTCAGACTGAGTCCTGGAAGAGTGAAATAGGAGTGAATTTCAGAAGAAGCATGGGCTAAATGCCTCCTTAGATTTAAACATAAATTCAGAATAAGGTCAAACAAAGGCTCCATTATTCACATGTTCACAATCCAGTATGGAATGGTAATCACAAAGAAAGGGAACAAACAACAAAGAGGTATCCCCCTGTTTTGACACTTAGCTCATAGAGTTCTCTAGTACTTTCTATAGGGAGCAAAATCCAATATGTGATGTCGGGAAAAGCAGGGAGGTTTAAACAGATATGGCAACCCTTTCTTAACTGAATCACAGTACTGATCAGACCCACGTGACACCTCTAAGGCTTTTATTTACAGTTACATATCTGCCTATGTATATGTCTGAAAGGAGTACACCAATTGTTTCTTTTGTTTTTTGTTTGTTTGTTTGTTTGTTTTTTAAATTATTCCCTCATATGTGAAGGGAGGGCTGGGAAGAGGAGGATGATCTTCCTGTTTGTCGACCGCCTCAGTGGTCCATCTTTTTTCTCTGAAAAAGCTATAAATAAAACACTTTAAAAAAAACATGCCAGTTTTTCCATGATGTTACTGTATGCTCAAAGCCAGCCTGCACTGCCCTTTTCAACAATGTCAACATGGAATCATCTTCACAACGACCAGCTGGTAGCATGGCAGGTTTCTCAGTCCTTCAGCATCATCGCGTCATGCTATATTTTGTGCGTTTGTGTCTGCGGTGGCACGATGCTGCGGCCGAGCCAACAGTCTTAGAATCTGAACCCTTGGCATTGCCGGTGGGCACTTTTCCTGAGGTCAAACTCAAAATTGCGGGAGGTTTTTCCATCACTAAGTAATCTCTAATGTCGCAGTCGCGTGTCAGAAACAGCTGAGGTAGTGTGGGACACATTCTGGTTTATTCACCACGCAAACCTGTCTGTCCCATCAATCAGTTGTCTTAACCTGCTGTACATATAACAATCGTGCAATACACTTGGTGTGTATGTTTTGGCTGTATGGATCTGGGTGTGGTGCTGAATATTAACTGCAGTTTGATTGTAAATGTGTGTATTTTTTCAAATGTCCAAGACAAATTTCTCCTGAGGGACACAAGGCTAATCTAATCTAATGTACCTGACTACACACTTACTTCAAATGCATTTTTTTTTTCTTCGGTAGCAAATCTAAGTTTCTCTTTGTCATAATGTGGCAGTCATGACTTGACGGTTTTGTAATGGGAATGTAACCATGACAGTGCAAACACACGGCTGACAGAAGGCTCAGATAAACCAGCTTCTCACGAGCAGTGATGTTGATAAGTTTTCAGTGTAGCGAGTCTCCAGGACCCACAGGTGGTCATTCGAGTGGGTCCCATGGAAACTGAGAGGGTCTGGTGCCCTGGTCGCTCAGTTTGTAGTGCGTGTGGTCTGTGTACTGAGGTTGAGTGCAGCGACCGTGGGTTCAATTCCAGCATCTGTTCTCTTGCTGCATGTCCTCCCCCCAACTTTCTCTCGCTCTACTTTCTGTGGAGCTACAAGCTGTCCAGTCAAAACTGTGTGTTTTTTGTGTTATATGTTTACATTCATTTATGTTGAAAATGTAACTGAAAATTAAACAAATAAAATCCCAAATCTGAAAACTTTATTTACAAACAATGTCGTGTCATCATGACATACTAGTCTACAAAATTCAAATAAACACAATAGTGTCTGATAGTGTCACAATAAATCATCAGATAACAGAGTAAAATAGTTTATTGGCCATATGATTGATCTTTTAAGCATCATCGGTTTTAAACGCAAATTAATAAAGCATCACTCAGAGCTGATTGTTCTTGCAGTTGCCGTGTTAGTCTGCAGCCTTCATTGTTGAAATCAAATCTGTTTGTCAAGGATTAGTCTTGTTGGCAACAGTAGTCAGAGGTGAGAAGTAAAGTTATGTTTTGTTATTGTACTTAGGTAGAGTTTTCAGGTATCTTACTTGAGTGTTTATTTTTCTGACCACTCTTTACTTTTACTCCCTACATTTTACCACAAATATCTGTACTTTATTTTCAAAGCAGTCTCATTACTTTAGTTTTAATACATTTTAGGAGATTTATTGATTATTTTTATTCTCCGTAATTGCCCGCCACCTTCCCAAAATCAAGACAGATTTCAAGCTAAATCTATAGGACAATAACACAGAAAAGAAGATTCCTTGGTGTATCCATCAGTCCATATCATGCATGACAGACGGAAATGGTGTAAAAGACGTAACAAGATGAAACAGACGAGAAAGGAAGATCGCACAAAGAGGTTCAATTAGCTTTGTGCTGAAACAAAAAGTAGAAATGTCTCTCAGAGGGCTACTTTATACTTTAAGCACATTTCAGAGCTTGTATTTTTTCACTTTTATGTGAGTGAAAAAGTTGAATCAGCACTTCTGCTTTTACCAGAGTCTTTTAAAACCAAGTATCTGTACTTCTACTTGATAAAGACTGTGTGTGCTTTTGCCATCTCTGGCAGCAGTAGCATGTTTACTATGAACACAGGATCTTGTCTGCACAAGACAGGTGCACAGGCGGTAGAAAATGGTGACTGGAGGTTTTTAATTTATTTCTATGATTTTAGCATTAATTTGTTGTTCACAATGTAACATTATCAGGAGAAAAAATAAGGAGCACCCCTGGGCGTGTCAATAGTGAGTTTACAGCAACCTTTCAGATTTGAATGCATCAGAGACGCAGGACATGTACCTGGCAACATCACTGCACGAGCAAAATTACTTTAACTCCTGTGTAAAACAAAGCAATGTCAAGCGAAGGATCTTCCCACAATTCAGCAAAGCCACTCAGTAAAAGAAAAACATAGTCAGCTAGACGCTGAGTTGACAGACGCCACTGCCATTTCCCTCGCCTGCTCATTGTATAATCTAAGTCTGTCCTTAGTATGAGATTATTATTCTCAGATAATTCTAACTGATGGGAAAATTACTACCCCAAACGACACAGTGGGAAGCTCAATGGACTATTTTCCTTCACGGGGTAACAGTGAGACGGGTGGGTGAGGGGATGAGCGCTGCACAGTTGGAACAATGATGTCATTGGTTACTTGAGTGCTACTGAAACGAGGTCATAACCCTGTGACATGAGGATTGTAACACAAAAACAGCTGGTCAGTCTGACATACTCCCTTTGTCTTCCCGGCGCAACTGCTGAAAAGACTAAAGTGAGAGGCTGTCAGGCCCGTGGGGTGCAGCCACAGGCCTCATCAGCAAGATACATGAGGATCACTTTAAGATTTGCTAACAAGGAAGCCACATTGCTGCAGAGTGAGGTCAACTGGGTGTCATTTGGCTCCTTCACTGAGAAACTTGAGGATTATTCTCGCACTTATCAAAGAAAATGCCAAATCCGTGAAAATCCCTGACCTGTCTTCACAATAGGCTGCTGAGAGCACGGCAGAATTGGCAATCACCCTGTAATTTTCTGATGCTAAACCGTGAACTGAGTGACGATGGAGGAGAGTGGAAGGGCTCATTTGAGACGTTGTGTATCAAGTGGAAACACTCCACAGTTAAATAATCAAGCAATCTTACCTCAACGCGTGCGGAGGAATAAATACAAATTTGATGACACTCTTTGGCCAGTTACACATATACAACGGAGTACGATGGAAGCTTCAGGGAAAAAAACAGAAAACATGACTGTATGTTTTTTTATTCTCAGCATGAGAGCAACTCGTGAACACAGAGAGGTCTAATACCGCCGATAGTCCTCGGTAACTGCTGAGCTCTGTAATTTCAAGCTTTCCTATGAGTCACTGCTTTGAGCTGCCCCCTGCTGCTACATGTGCACACACAAACACACACATTTATACACACACACACACGCACACGCACACACACACACACACACACACACGCCACAAAGATACTAAAAAACCTGAAATCAGCTTCAGTATACAGCAGAGGGATCCACATCCAGGAAACATCTAGTGGTTGACAAACCAGACTAATTTAACAGTGCTGGAAAATGTATAGACAAAAATCCATTATGAAACCCATGCACGTTTGAAGCAGACCCATAATTGTTAGCTTTCCAACATAATGAATGTGCTCTCTTTTTAGAATTTGGCAGCGAGTTCTGTATAAACGTACAAATCAAATACAGATCGCAGGGTCAAATTAAATAATTTTTGATGGGCATAATATGACATTTTCTCCTAACATTTTCTCTCATTGGTTAAAAGAGCAGAAGGAAACAAAGTAACTATTCTTCATTATGAGTTGTGGACAGACATAATGCAGGTGATTAGATCTGTGCAAGTTGTTGCGGACTTGCCAAATTTATGAGATCATGATTGTAGAATAGTTCTGTGGCGGCATGACTTTAACAACATGCTCTAATTAATGTAAAATTAATCTTCTAAAGTTAGAAAGGAAAAATACAATGTATTTAAGACGACTAAGATTTGTGTGTTCAACTTCAGTGGTTACTGACCATGCACTAAATTCCTGCCCCAAAGAGTCATTGTCCAATCATAGAGTAGCAACCGTAACTAGGCACAAACAATAGACCTGTCATGCGTAGGATTTCTTCACATGTTAAAACAGTCAGTCAGGTCTTTTTTTTTTTTAATCACTTTTCCAAAACCACAAACACAAGACCAAAGGTACAGGAAATGCATCAGCAATGTGTTTGTCTGGTGTAACATAAGCTGCAAATGTTAGCATGCCCAGCTAACTAGTGGGGGTTGGGGATGTCACGGGGACCAATACTTCGGTACCAAATTGATGCGAAAATTTTGAAAACGTGCTGTTAGTACCATAGGCACTGGAGAGGCAATTCCTCTGGTTATGACAGGGACAGCATGTACCATTACAAATGTTGTAATCTGCCATAAAATGCCAAAGGATGAAGTAAAACACCCACCGGCATCAAGGAACATCAACAACAACCACACATGTTTGACAATGACGTGCGCAGCTGCAGTGTCAGCTCGATTAGTTGAAAAGAAAAGCAGTAATCAGAGTCGCATATGGAAGTACTTTGTGTTGGAGGCAGATCATCAGGAATTAATTGCAAATGGTGCCATCAAATCTTTCAGACGAAAGGAGTAAACACTTACTTCGCAAAGCACCTCAAAGACACACCAGCTGATTAGTGAGTTCATGTTGACATTACATTCACAGCATATCCAACGTGTTCTCCTTGTTATGCTTATTCTGAAATAACGTCACCATTAGTTTTTTGTGAGACGGCTGCTTTGTTACGTTCCGCAACGTTTGCATTGGCTAAACACAAAAGGCTACTGCGTTCAGGCTAATGTAATGTAAACAAACCTTGTAGTAGTAACCTTAGGCTACCGTCCTGACTCCTTAACGTACAGTCTGTCTCAACTGTCCTCCAAATATAATGTTAGCATTTTGTCTGTCACCAGGTCAGTAAATTTAAACTACCGCTAGCAGACTGAGTTCAGCAGCAGGAATCAAGTTTTTACTCCACGTTTTCCCAGATATGAGCAACATGCTCCTCTGACAGTGATTTGTGTCAGGCTCAGTAAATATCACCCTCAGTCTTTTGTTCTCCAGGCTCACAGCAGCTCAGAGTTTGTATTTCAGGTAGCAAAGAAAAACAACAATGGCTGAATTTTATTGTTGTTGTTTTTTTTTTTCATGACATCCCCAGTAGGGGTGTAATGATCCATTGAACTGGATCAAAGTGTCGATTCAATGATCAACAATCCAATAGCATCGATGCACAGTGAAAACATGGATCCATATCGTCAAATTTAAGGTACACCAGGCAGATAATGGCAAGCAGTCAATAAAAAGATGATGAGAGAATAAATCAGTAGTGTGGAAACGTATACAAAAAGTGCCATTACGAGGTGAAATACTCAAACCTGGTCGGCCATCCAGTCCGCTAACTTTACCGCAACATTACCAGCCATGTTTCATTCAATGTTAGACTTTTTTAAAAAATGCATGCAGGCTGAAATTCAATCGAGGTTTTCTGTCGTGAGGTGCAGTGACTTAAACCAGTGGTGAGTAAGTTAAATTAAATAATACATGTAATTTGTTAAGCAATGAGTAGAGGTGAGCAAGAGGACTGTTTTCTTAATCCCGCCTAGATTTCTGACCATTGCTGCCCAGTCCCATATTATGTGTGTCCACTACCGCCTGCTCCTGCACAATTATAGAGCTCCATTGGTTTTGTGTCTCCTCTTGTCCCGCAGGAAAAACACATTATTTTTGTTGTGGTATTAATAAAGAGATGCATAGCTGTTGGTACTAACAGCAAAATTACACCCATACCAATTACAGTTATTCAACTAAACAGACAATAAAATAAATTTGTTTCCGTTTACTCACAGGAACATCATATATTTGAAGTTAAGTTTTTAAAAATTACACAAAGGGAGGGAGAGAATCAAACAATTTACACACTGTCTGCAGCACAGTGCGACAAGAGGGGGACAGAGAGACCCCAGTGGAAGTGCACCTACCCATCCACCCAAGAACTGTACACTGATTACTCTGAAAAGTCAATAAAACGATGTCGGCAACACTGGCTAAAAATCCTGGGATTTTTTTGATCACACAGCAAAGTTAAAACACAGACGTGGACCTTAAACCAGAACATAGAAGTACATAGAGACGTACTGACAAATCACACACCCTATGCTAAAACAATTGCACAAGAGTGGCTGTTGGGCACCAGGCCAGGTATTTCCGGGGTAACCTATGAACTTATAATCAAATTTCAAATACAATATCTACAGGTAGTATCAGACATCGCATGATTTCCCCAGTTTTATGTTGTTTAGTGTCCACCACATGCAGGCACAAGCCTGGGCTCTCAAAACTAACAACACTGTATGTGTGGATTGTCTGAGTGTGCCAACAGCATTTTCATCTCCTCACTGCAACCAATTTACATACTCACAGAACTGGTTTTACCTTCTATATGCCCTGAAGTTTCAGACAAATTACAAGCCGAACATCATGTAAATATGCATCTTATTTAAATGTGTCTTGCAGTTGTTTTTCTGGCACTTCTTCCAATTAAAGTTAGCGTGACTGTGCTGCCTGAGGTAGCATATGGAAAGGTTTACAACAAGGCTAATCTTTTTTTTCAGATAATACGCCTCTTGGCGTCACCCTCCAGTAAAGTAAATTGAACACTCACCTGAGTTGCACTACTTTTGGTCCGTGGTAATAAACATTCAGAGACAAGAGGGGGGAAGGTTGAGGGGATGAGCTCAGGAAAAGGGTTCGGAACAGGAGAAGAGAAGGACTCCTCTCCCTCTTTGTTGCTCCTGAAGGACAAAAAAAAAAAACACAGAAAAAAGAAAGAAACATGCTGAATAAAATGTGGCAAACATTCAGTTCTATAAATTCTATATGAGATCCCAGAGTTTTTCAAAAGTGCAAAGTCTGTCAGGCTGAGCTTTGGGCAGTGTGTAGAAAAGTATGCACTTATCTACAACCCCAATTCCAAAAAAGTTGACACTGTGTACAACCTGATGATCATTTAGTGACCTACAAATAAATCTTACTATTACTGGTATTATAAAATGTAAATAAAAACAGAATTCAATGATTTGCAAAAAAACATTTCAACCTATATTCAGCTGAATACAGTACAAATATGATGGTATTTAATAAGATAAGATAAGATAAGATATTCCTTTATTAGTCTTATCTTATCTTATCTTATCTTATCTTAATATTAAATCTGTTTAACTTTTCAGGAGTGAATTTCAGACCATTTTAGACCAACATGAAAGCATTCAATTAATAAAGACCTTCCCAAACAAAATTTAAGACTATTTCTTACCTACACTTTTTAATGCTATTTTATTAATAAATGTGAATTTAAGACATTTTAAGGACCTGTAGCCACTATGAGTGTCACAATTTCAATATCAAATTGAAAATTGATTGAAATGCCTTTTAATTACAATAAGTAAAACAAAAAGGCAGAAAATCAGACGATTCGCCCAGTGTTATTGTTCTCTACCCCTGCCTACTTGGAGTGTCTGTATCTTACAGTGCATCTTACTAGCTGTTATATCACACTTGATCTCATGTAGATTATACTCATTTGAACTAACTATGGCATAGCAGTCAGTGCTAAAAAAATGTTTAAATCAAAAACAGAAATGAATCGATGACCTTAAAATCAAAAGCCAAATCGAATTGTGGATTTGGAGATTCAGGACACCGCGAGTAGCCAGAATGTAACAATTTCTGTGGAAAATCAAGCTTTTAAAATGATTAACACAAACAAAAGGTCACTATTCTCCCTTATTTTGACTGTTAGAGTCAGTCCAGACTGTAACATTATAATGATGTGTTAGACTGATGTCACAACCTGAAGCTTATAGAGCTGCAGTGACATACTGCTGGTCCCTGTGTTGTCCCATGTAAGGGGACTGGGGAGTATAAGTGGAGCAGGTGATAAACAAACAAAGGCCGTCTCTGCATGGACCCCCTCCTGCTCTCAACTACCAGACGACACACCCCACTCACCACCAGACTTTTGATAAGGTGGCAGATAATGCACATGTGAGCTCAGGACAGTAATATACAGAAACAAAAGCGCCTGAGCTGCTGGGTAGAGAATATAAAGCTGTATCATAATCAAAAAAATATAGGTATTTTTAGTCATAATATTCTAATTGTGTCATTCCTCACAGCGCCTAAGGGATGCATCAGTCTTATCTGCGAATGTTTGGCAGCAAGGAGCAGCCAGGATGGGTGTTTTTGTTCTAAAATGCATTTAACATGCCCTATCTGATCATCTAAAACAGCACATCGTGTAATCAACATGATACGATAAGAAAGAGTTAGATTTCAGCACGCTCGCACATGAGAAGGCCTCGGTTTGTGAAAGGTGCTGTTCTCTGACTGACACTTTCTTTACTGCTCTGTAAACACAGCAGTTACTGAGTTACTCATTATCTCCCACAAACTAACAGGTGCTTGATTTGATTCCAGGTCTTTAACGGCACTGTTGAAATGATACATTACACTTCATTGACAGCTGCGTTTGGGTCGAGCCAACAGTGTTTACAGGTACAAAGTCTACACCGCAGCTCTCAAACAAGACCTCTGTGTCTCACTCCTGCAAATACAAAGAGAGCGCTATTCTTCTGCAAAGTGTAGAGCAGAAAAGACTACTTGAGTTTCAGGGCAATTGAATTTATCTTAATTGAAGCGAGCGGAAGGAAAGAGGAGTCGTACCTGTTCCCCTTGCAGAGCGCAGTCCTGATCTTCTGGGCATTTGGTGGTAGTAAAGGAGCTCGCAGAGGGATGAGGGCTGGGCTGGGAAAGCCACTCACATTACCCTTGCCACTGTGAAAAATCTCTGCTTTCTCTCCGAGGCTTCCAGAAGTGTGTATATCGTCCAGCGTGTTATTCATATCACTCATGTGGGCCAGCTAAATCCAAGGCATCATCTGGAGCAGAGGGATAGAGACAAGCTGTTGGACTGGAGTGTGTGCAGAGCAGAGCAGAGCACTGTCAGAGCAAGCTGGCTGGCTGGCTGGCTGGCTGGCTGGCGGGGCTCCTCTGCTCACAGCTCAGCAGAGCACACACACACACGCGCACACACACACACACTCACACACACACACTGGCTCATCTGCTGCCCACGAGGCTGGCCCAGTGGGGCAAAACGATCCCTCCTACCCAAACATGATCCACCACAATAAAGATATTTTTAACACAATGACTCCCAAAACAGCCATCCCTGCTCTGACACAGCAGCGTACAAATAATCAACTTATTTGTTCAGCCTCCGCAAGTCTTTTGTTTATAACTTTGCTTTAATTCTCCTCCTTTTGTTTTTGTTTTTTTTTTTTGTTGAAAAAGTTCACTTTGCAACCTGGAGGGCAGGAAAAGTGCACACAAAGCCCACTTACACAAAGGGGGTGTCTTAAACTCGGTAATGAGTCCGGGAGGGCCGCCAGTACTATAAAACAAACTGTTCTTTTGTCATGGACTTCGCACAGGGATCCAAATTGCACTTTAAACTTAGTACACTGTAGAAGAAGCATGTGGTTGTACAGAGGAGCCAGCCCTACAGATTGGTTGTGTTGTGGGCTGTGTCATTCAGTGACAGGCTCCACGTGGGGGATGGTTGGGATGATAACATCTTTCTGAAAGGTAATGTGTAACAGAGTCTGGACAGGGGAGGACAGGCCGGCTGCTAGAGATACAGACTGACGGAGGGTTAAAGCAATACCTCACTGCATTGTTTTTTGTTGTTTTTTTCACATGCCCATTACAGAAAATGAGTCAGAAATCTACTTGCCCAAAGTCAATTTTTACATGCCCCTGCACAAACTGTTTGATTTATTAGTGTTTATCAAATAACGACAAAGACTAAAGTTGATTGTCGTGTTTAAAAGGTTTAATCTGCAACATTTTCCTACAGAAAACAATGTATAGACTCACATGGTGAATCTACCTTTAATCTACAGCTGCAACATCTATAAATGTCATAAAACAGTGAAAAATGTCCATCTCAGTTTTCAAAGTCAAAGTGTTGTCTTTTTTCCTCTGTTGACTTTTTTATACCACTTTCCCAGTCAGGAAAGTGAGTTGCCAGATTTAATGGGCAATATTATGTTTCCATTATGTTTAAAATCATGTTTTAATATGTGCAATATTACTTTTCATTATTATTATCATGTACAATATCACATTTAATATCATGCACAACTTTTACGTTCATTATCTGGTGCAATATAACTTTTCATTTTTTCTCAATCACTTAATAATTGTTAATACTACTTTTTTTTTTAAATTTGATACTTCTGTACTGAATACTCTAGTTTTCTCTTGTATTGTTACTGAAATTTTTTGGCACAAGGATTTCATTCAGGATTAGGAAAATTCTATCTTATATTATAGTCCATTACAGCATCTTAATTGCCCCAAGCAAGTGGGCAATTCTTATTGTTGATCCCTGGAGTAATTGATCATGAAAATAGTCTTTGCAGCCCTAAAGGAAACAGTACAATATTGCATCTCAGAATGATAAACGGCTTTTGCGTGTAGCATTGTTATCTAAGGAAAAAGTTTGTGACTAGAAAATTTGTTGCCAGGACATGGAAATCAGACTGATGTGTTTGATCTGTGTCTTTCTGTCTCCATTAATCCACTACGTGCAACCTCTGCCACATGAGGTTGTCAAAAATGTCATTACTACTCAGTTTTTAGCTTCATAAATGTTAATATTTCATGTTTTCTTTACTGCTTTATGACAGTAAACTGAATATCTTTGAGCTGTGGGTAAAATCAGATATTTGGGGAATATTCTTGAATTGATTCTCATAATTTTTGACATTTTTAATTTAACTAATTTATTAATCAAGAAAACAATCAACAGATTAATCAGTAATGAAAATAATCTTTGGTTGCAGCCCTATATTATTCAAACAAATGGCTCTGAAATTCAAATAATGTAAAATACAGTGCAATTACTGCCTTTTTTAGACCAAGAAGCCAGACCAAACCGAACTGCGAGAAAACCTGTGAGCTCTGGAGAAATGATACACAAAACATACTCTATCAATTAATGAACTTTTCTATTTTCTATCCTATTCTATTTTGTGTGCCGAGAACTTATTTTCTTTTTTCCATGGCATTGAAAGAGGTATCAAGTATTGTTTTGTTTTCTTCTATACTAGTATTGTATCCCAGTTTAAATTTCTGGTATTGTTACAACTGTCACAATTACACAATTACACAGCTCTACGTGTCTCAGGTTACTGTTGAACACAAGGACTATTATTTGCACTTAAAAAGCACGCCGTGACCACAGGAGGGAAACAACTGAGCTTCAGAGGTGAAAGCAGCAGTGTCAGTGTTAGTTTCTGGAGGTCGGCTTGGGAGTGCAGAGAGCAGTGTGGGGGGGGGGAGTAGACAAATGGTTCAGCTGAGGTCCTACTGTGGACTGATACAAGGACAAGAAACCCCAGGCATCAAGAGAGAGACAGAAATAACTCACAGCCTGGAGCACATTCTTCTGGTATCAGTCAATGCAAATGCTAATTACATTGGTGTAGGATGAATGCCAAATCTATTTTGGGGACTTAATAACAGTGTTTCACATAACGGTAAGACACAGTTTTTAATAAAGTTGAACAAAGAATTATTGCTAAATGACTAACTGACACTTTTATTGTCACAGTTTTGTACCATAAAAATGACCAAATTAATTCCTTCATATTAATGCCAGAAGATTGATTGTCCCTGTCCATTTGCAGAGAGTTTACACGTTACCATTGTCATATATTGTTTCAGCCTCCTTTACTGATGCGCATACATGCTGTAATGTTATGTATAAACTGGTGCACTGGCATAGACATTGGAAGTAGGGGCGCAGGGGTGCAACAGCCCAACTGATTCGAGGTTAAACAGTCTCAAAATTGTCAATTGCACTGTGAGGCAGGTGCAGGAATGTTCGCTGAATGAGTTGGTGTCTGTTTATGAGTCGTAAGAAATCATTAGGAGTAGATGTTTATAGTATAACGGTTAAATTGTTAATGGAGTCTGGCAGGCAGGCAGTCACCGAACTCAAACTTGGAGCAGTGGGCTTTTGTTTTTAGGCTCGAAATTGGCAGTTATAAACAGCTGATCAGCTTACAATGTAGGATGTTGTCATCGCTTGAATTCTGCTCAGCACAGCTCCCCTCCTACATAATATTTCCAACATCTGTGTGCACTGGGTTTTAGTTTTACACAGTGGAATTTTAGAGCACACTTCACTTTAGGTACAACAGTAATAAAATCATCACTAAATCTGACAGTCAGTTATTGACTTGCATTATTTTGTCTTTAAAATTTGGAACAGTTCTGTAATGCATGACAGGAGCAATTTTACTCTCATTGCCCCTTTTGCCAACAATGACATCACCTGTTGTAGCACTGGTTGTTGCCAGTGACCATTACCTGCTCTGCTCTCTGTGCCACTGTGCCAGGAGAGCCTTCGCCACACTTCACCATAAATTACTGACCTGCCAGAGTGCTGGTTGACAGGTTTGTAAGGTGTTACTCTGAAATAAAGTTCAGAGTAAAACAGTGAAGCAAAATAAAAAGTGAGGTGGCACCTCATCCATGCTTAATCGCTCTACTCCAGTCTCCATCTTACGAGGGATAGTCCTGGCGGCTAATTTCCGTGTCAGTTAAAAAGAAAAATCTCACACCTAGTCAGGAGCAGATTTAAAGTCAAAATCTAGACTGATTTATATAGATATACAGCCTCAAGTCACCAATATCTTCTATTCTGTGCCATGACGCCTCAAAGAGATGTGCTGTTCAATAGAACTGTGTGGAAACTGAAAGCAATACAAGTGGGAAATGAATGATAGTCAGTCAGACATAACATCAGACAATTAAAATTAAATACCATTTTAAGAATTGACGAAAAGGGCCCAAATAATTAAGAATTTGTAACAGACAGTGTTTCACAAAATTCATTAAGTTTCTCCTCATCCAGCTACTCTCAAAACTGCATGATTTTTTAAGGGACTATTGTGATATTGCTGCTAGTAGTTAAATGCTAAAATCAGTTGGAAAAAGTGTGCACACTAACATCAGTCCATGTGCAGCAGCAGCAGCAGCCTGCTCTCCTTGCAGGTTAACATCCACATGACTGTGCTGAATGTGGTTACACATTGCTCTGGTCGAGTGGTTATATGCAGCCAGCATACAACCTTATTTTCATTTTCTGAAGCAAAATACAACCAAACCCTGCTGGCTTTAAGAGCTGTCATCTGTCACACTTTGCTGATAACAACATCCAGGCCATACGGGTATTAGCGAGGGCGGAGCAGGGCTGCAGTCCTGGTTAGTGGCGGGCAGCTGCGTAACATCTTAGAGGCAACAGTTAACTGGTGTCATACATTAATGAAATAGGCATGAATGCTTTAACCAACTAGTATTTCTGGTGCCAACTAGTAAGGGTGGCAACGTGCCCATCCTGCAGGCCACCTCTCAGCAGAGCGTGGACAAGGGGGTGGTGGAAACTGGATATTCCACCTTGCCATCAAGTTGGCAATGGTGGCCAACAAGCTGCAGCTGGGTGTGTCCCTGTCACAGCTGTAACAATAGGTAAGACCTCTGTAGCAGCTGAGAAGTTAACTCTAGTGAAGAGGACAAACCATGCCTGCCATAGGCTGTGTTATGGCCCATACTGCATAACTGCCCTCCAGCACAAGAACAAAGAGGACCTCCTTGGTGCTACTGTTCAAAGCATCCATCTCTCTCAGACCCCAGCATTTTCAGCATTTTGAACAAGATTCACTTTCGAAAAATTGTTCACTCTGTTGGTCCACCTACTGGCCTCAATGGTACAACACAAGGAGTTTTAAAGGACCAATGTGTCAGATTTAGTGTCATCTAGTAGTGGTGGGGGAAAAATTCAATTAAAGATTCTCTTATGTATCTTTTATATATATATAATTAACTCTCACTTAGTGTGCTGGCTCAGTGCTACTATATAATGGGCATTCCCATTGACATGCTCATGGAAATTAGCATTGTGATCACTGTAATATTATCTTAAGAAACTGATCCATTTTACTTCACATATTTAACATAAAATGATCTGAGCTCATAAATAGCTGCATATATTTCCTTTGCCTTGTGTAAACAAACTAATAGCTACTTACTTCACATTGCGAGCTCAATCTACTCAACTTTAACACTCCACACTGACCGGCTATAGCAACCTTAAATAGTCAAAACTCTGTTTGCAGGCTCTCATTTTTGCCTAAACTCTTATCTATCGTCTTATTTATTGCTCTTAAAGCACTAGGTTTCTGAACATGAACAGGTAAATGTAGTAGATAACTTAAAAAAAAAAAAAAAAGTACTAATTTTATATGCAGCATAGCAATGATGCTGCTGAAATGAAACTCAGAAAGACTGACATCTTATGCGCATGATTTTTGAAACTATGAAATATGCTATACAGTCTCTGTGATTCAGCTTCTTCCTTTGTTGTAGAGTGAAAAAAAGCAAACAGCTTTATTGAGGTGAAATACTTCCAACTAACTGAATATGTGTATGGGAGCCTAGAGTGGCTATGAAACTGGCTTGGTTTGTCCGTTCTGGGCTACTGTAGAAACATTGTGGTGCAACATGAAGAGCCTCCATGTTTAATGTGTAACTTTAAGGTAACAAAAAGACAATGATCCTTATTTTCAGGTGATTACACACTAATGAAAACATTCTAACGAATATTAGCCATATTCTGCCAATAAATCCCCTCAAATCTTACACACTGGACCTTTAAATCAAGCTACAGCTGTCCAGTTCAGCTTGATGCACTCTGTCCATCTAATGAAATGGAAAGGTTACAACATTTGTGCACCCTGTCGGTTGGCTTATGTGGAATGCAATGGAGTGAGGCATAGCAGCTGTTGGAAACTACAGGGAGAGGGTGGCTGGTTAACACTTGTGCTGCAGCAGCGTCTTTACAGACAAAATCCATGCTAGCACATTCATAATGTGAGACAGCAGTGATAATGTCATTTATAATTATTTGTGCTTTTAGCCGTTTCTCAGTCTACTCCAGTGCATCACTTCTGACATGTTAAATAAAGTTAAAGGGAATGAAGGACAACTGCCCATTACAAATTCTCTTGTTTTCCAGCAAATTATCCTTTTATAAAGCTGGAAATATCAAAAGAAAGCTACTGTGATACAGTATCAGTGTGCTTTTTTCTTTTATCTCTTTTATCTCCTTTTTGTCATAGCATCTAATTTGGAAATCAAATGAGTCTCTTTCCAGTGACATAATGTCATAACGTTCTCCTCTAACTGAATTTCTGCAGGAACACAGAATAGGCTGCTGAAAAGAGAATTATATTGGATTTTATGTTGTTATTCTGTCAATCATATTTGTCTGTGGAAAACAATTTAATTCACACTTTTTCAGCCGACAGTAATTAGGAACTTTTTTTTAGAACTACATGAGGTAAATGCATTGTACCTAATGAAAAAAACTTATTTTGTAATGATTTTTTTTGTCCAAGATATCTAGGAGATGATATTTAGGCCAAAAAAAAGTTATTGCAACAACTCAGAAAGTCTGAGAAAACATGAGTTGCAGAGTTGCTTTCTGTCGATGTCACATACACAGAAATATGTCAGAGAGTAAATGTTTAGTTGATTGATTAAAAAAAAAAATGAATTCACATATTGCAGATCATTTTTGGTCATGTGTAATTTGTAATATAGTATAAGGTTCCAGCTGGTAGGTGCTGTTCACAAAGAGTGAGCTGGCTTAGTTAGAAAAGTTATTTATTAGCATCAACCCTCATCTCTCCTCAGCCGGACCAATCCACGGGCATTGCTTGTGATTCCACCAGAAGCACAGTGCCGTCTGTCTATTTTTGACGGATGCTGCGTCAATTAGCAGAGAGCAGATCAAACAGGCAGGAAGTCAGACAGAAAAAGCAGGGAGAATCTGGTTAATTTTCAAAAAAAACAAAACAAGACCCCGTGCTGACTCACGATCATAAAGACAGACGGAAAATAAACTATTTAACCACGTACCCTGCTTATTCATGGTAGAAGCACAAAGAGCAAGGAAAGAGGACCTGATCAACAAAATCTGAACAAGTAAACATAATCAGGCAGGCAAAACGCTGCGCTGCTGAAACGCTTCTGAAACGCTGCTGGTGGAGCTTACAGCTGTGTGGAGGACGGATCAGAACCCTGGTGCAGACATACAGTACCGTGCTTGGTGGAATCAACCGGTTATTAGCATCCATATTGTTTCCATTTTATATCTTAAAAGCACATGACAAGACACCAAAGTCAGAACTTCCCATCTCAGAAACTGGACCTATCCAGGAGCATGTGAATGCATTAATATACTGCATGTCAAAAGTGAAATGACTTCAGAACAGTGAGTTACACCTGACAGTGAGATTTTTTTTAGATAGGACCCTCTGGTGTTGTGTATATTACCAGTGTGACAATTACCCATGTGACAAGATGCCCCGCTCTCCCCTATACTGTATGTTGTGCATATCTTGTTACTTGTTTGAATGAAGTTGGACGTTTAACATAAAACTCTTAATGCACAGAACAGCAAACAGAGAAATTTCATCGTACTTGGTAGGAACAATACAAAGGGTTGGACGGTGTTAACATTAAATAAACCTTAATTTTGAACTACAGATGCTTTGATAATGCATGTGAGGGACTACCTGCCTGCTCGTATTCTTCATGTAGAAACGTGTGGGAGAAAGCACGACCTTGATCTATTTCAACTGTCCGCTAATGTTAACTATCATTAGTATATATTTTTTAATATTTTACGGACAGCAGAGATAAACTAATGTCAGTGAAAACTTGCAGTAGTTACTGTCCCTGATGTGTCCAAATATTTTAAAGAGATTAACGAAGTGAATTAGGCTGTTTTAGGTTAAAATTTGCAAGAGTCCTTCAAAGTGAGTGACTGGTTTCCCTGCATCTCAAAAAATGAAGACGAAGTTGTTGAACACTGAAATTGCTCTGTGCAGCAAAGTCTCTGTCTCTGTCCTTCCTGCTCCGTCCACACCAGCGTGAACTGACTCAATAATACCCGTTTAAACTGACGGACCTCATGTGGACTTCCTCCTTGTGTTTTTTTAAAAAGCTGTTCTTACCTTGAGCCTCTTTAAACGGAGTCTCCAGTTGAAACCTTGAAGTCTGGTCTTCATATCGCTGCTCCTGTAGCTTGTGAATAATGGAGCTCACTGTTCACACGTGTGTCACAGGTGCTCTCCTACTGTAAACGTGCTCTGCGTCACAAACTGTGGTCACGTTTTACCTGTTGTTCAAAACACGCTGTGGTCAACGGGGTCCCGGTTGTATGGAAGAGCATTAGTGCCGGATATA
>JAJHUR010135982.1:0-28930 GCA_027495735.1 Lutjanus campechanus | reverse complement strand
ATTTAACAATACAAAAGACATTTATTAATATAATGTTATAATCCCACACATTTCTTATAGTTTCTATGATCAAAGCATGGAGATGAAGCTAAGCTAAGTTAGCTAGCAAATGCAGTGATTAAGATTATGGCTTCTTTTTTTACTAGCTAACGATTTAACCCATCAAAACAAAGTTTATTTATTTATTTATTTAAAGTGTTTGTATGCATGAATTCTATCTTTTGGGGGGTTGCAGTAGCTCAGTCTGTGAGGACTTGGCTTGGAAACCGAAGGGTTGCCAGTTCAAGCCCCACAGGGAGCAAAGTACATAGTGTCGACTGGGCACCTGACTATATGTATGTGCTCAGCCCCCTCGCCCTGACATCCCCCCAGATGCATGTCCATAGGTCCCGTTTGTGCATGTGTGTGTGTGTCTCAGGCTTTTGTCTGTATGCACAAAAAAAAATTACAACAGAGTGAAAAGACTGTAATTTCCCCTCAGAGTGTAATAAAGTATACCTTCTTCTTGGCCCTTGGCTAATCCTAGGATAATTTAGCTCCTTTTCACACACACATTGTTAACTCAGGGTTAACCTAAGCCCAGGCCTATTCAATCCACACTGCATTTTTTAACAGCCCAGGTCAGGGGCGAATGTGTGAAGCAAGAGTTGTTCAGTGTGGTAGGCCTGTCTCTTATACACATCTAGATGTGTATAAGAGACAGCACACACACTGTAACACAGACAGACAGACACAGAAACCAGCTCGACAACAGCCTGCTCACCAGCACCACAGTTTGGTGTAGACTTTCAAGATGGATGCTTTCACCACGATAGGTTTCTGTTTCTTTTTCACCCTGGACTGCATGCGTCGACGGTTCCTGCGTAGGGACTGAACAGCTTTGACGATTTAACGGATTTATTAACGAAATGACACGATAAAAGCGGCTCCAAGTGGATGTTTTTTTACGGTTTATACGCCTTTGGACTGACGGCTACGTTTTAACTTCCTGGTTGTCGCGTGAATATGTCTGTTGAAACTGCGGCGAAAGCTCAAGTTACTTCGAGATGCTTTTCGGATTCAAAATACATGAGACTTTATAATTCCGTTGTAATGTTTAAAACCAGAGACAACTGTTTTCAACGAAGGCCAAAGGGAGAAAGACAGATTTCGTAAGAGTTCAGCAATGGAAAGTGGAAATGGTGGTGCCTCGAGTAAAGGTGACGAGCTTTTTCCCCCCTCGTGTCGACCAACTTTCACTTTAAGATAAACATAAAATGTGGATTTTTACCCCTTTACGATACTTTAGTTTGTATTTACACAATTAGACGAAAAAGCACGTGAGTTTTAGGTGTCGTCTCTCACAGTACAAACAGTCCCAGCCTTGTGGAATAACTCGGAAAACTTTTACCTAGTTGTAAATAGCTGTAATTTCGCCATTTTGTTTGGTTAATGTGCTCATATTTGTATTTTTATCCACTTTTAGGTGTTTTAGTACCTGTGTCAGCAAGTTCAGACGCCTTTCAAATCAGTGTTGTGGCTCCACTGAAAAGTGCGTACTTGTATGAAGAGTCAAAGCAGTCCTTCAGATACAAGTCTGCTGTCTTAGTAAAGAATCCAGCACTGGAAGAAAAGGTCAGTCAAAAACATCTTACTCAACATATGTCCCACCATGTACATGACATTAACATTAAGTCACATTTAACGGTTAAACTCAAATACACATGGTTTGATGGCAAAAATAGAAATATTTTATTAAATATGCCCTTCTTTTGGTAGCTATAGCAGCAAATACTAAAGTTTTATTTTATATTTTACATCCTTTATATCAGAAAACATGCAAAGAATAAAGTGAATGCATGAAAACAGGAATTGCCCTTTAATACAATCCTCAAACTTGAAATCAAACTAGCATTTTAGAGCTTTCAAACTGATCTCTCATGTTTTAATTTCTGTTTTACATCAGTACAATGCTTTCCGAGCAAAGAGAAGAGAAACAGGATATTCAGAAGAGGATCTGAAAGAATCCTATGGCTTTCTGCTGTTTGACGATGTCAACAAGGTAAAGGCATAAAAGACAGGCACACCTGACAAACTTCATGCTCCAAGAAATCTCTAAGATCTCACTCGCTGATAATGGATTTGCTTTTGTTGAAAGGCTAATGCACTCGGAGAAACTGGTGTGCTCACTGGAAACAGCACATGTACCACTCTGGGAGATCCTTCAAAAGGTAAATTATAAGTTGTTGTTTTTTCCCCCCTCCCTTCATACTGCGACTGTACCAACAAGAAGTGAGATCATTGTGACATTTTAACATGAGCAGCTCAGGCATGAACAAACAAGGTCATGTTTCTGTGCAGAAAACACCCAGTTAAGATTTATACACTAAAATAGCTGTAACATATAACTTGAATATACTCACTGGCAACTGAGTAAAAAAATAATGCATTACAATGAGCCTCTCATTAATTTAAAGCATTTTAACCCAAGTTATTACCTTTATGGTCATATCCAGGACAGTGTCCATGCAGGCAATCTAAAAATATAGTAGTGCAGATCAAGCCAAAGAAAAATCCATGCTCACTGTCTGGTGCTCCCACTTGCCTTTGAAAGTGAAAGCAAGTTCAATGCAATGATCTATACAAATGAAAGTGGAAGAATGTCAGTTGTGAAACAGAAACTATAAGTTGGTGCAGGTCAGGCTGTGAAGTATGTTGAAGGCAGCGTTTATTCTCTGCTTCACTGTGCATTGTGACATGGATCCCTTTAATTTCTGTTTTTCTTTATAACTTGAGTCTGAAATGTTGCCTTTCAAAGTTTTTATGTCTGATATCTCTCCAAACACTCTAGGCTGTGATAAGCATGGAAGTTATCAGGTACAAACATCAGTCAAAGTCCTTTCTGTAGAGCTGTTTTTCTGAGAACGACGGGGTGAAATCACACAGGAGTGGCACAACAGCTCCACTGTGTCACATGTAATTGAATACAGCAGTGTTGCTGGGGTGAACCTGTGTTTTTCTTCACATGTGTGCTTGTTTTGATCTGTTTCAGTTCCTGTGCCGATTGCAATGATACTTTTAACAGACATTTTCATAAAAGAAGCATTTATTCTAAACATAAGGCCTCTTGGGAAGGTTATACTGCATTGTATTTTTTCTATTTTTCTAATATGTTGTAACAGCACCCTGCTGGTGTAGGTGTAGAAAAGACACACTAAACTTGCCAAACCGGTTATTGTCTCATTGTTTCGCCTCCTCTGTGTTAAGTTTTCCAGCCTGTTGTTTTTCCATACCTGAGAATACTTTCCTGAATGCACCTCATTGTCAGTTGTCATGTCTATCATAATCCAAATTTCAGTGTAACACGAGGCCTGGGGCTTTATTGAAAATAACTTGATTTTACTTTTTGGGTTGTGTGTAAGACATGTACAGGCCTGAAATATGTGGATTGCACTGAGGAAGCAGCAACACCCTCCCCATATCCTTCAGCCAGCAGACCCCAGTTTCCTGTCAATAAAGCAAACAACATGACAAATTTCTTCTACTTTTAGTCTTAACTGTTTAAAAAAAAAGTAAAAAAAGAAAAAAGTGAGAGGAGCCACTAGATATTTCCTCAGCTGCTGGGAGTGTACATTGCAATGATTTGCTTGGTTAAAAATGCAACAGCAATATGCTCAGTTACTATTTGACTACCTTCTGCAGCTACAAGTAAACTGCATTTCCTCTAATCAATTTGGATCTATTGTGCTGCAGTATCTATAGTGTTCAGCCCATGTGGACTTTATATCTTGAAATCTCTTGTTGAAAGGCGTAGGGAATTGTCTGGAGTATAGAACATAATGTGACATTGTTCTAAGTTTATGTTCAGCCGCGGAGCCTCTGAGGTCATTCAGATAGTTGTGAAATGTGTGGTGTGTCCTTGTCACATCAGTCTTTTAAGGTGTGGCCTAGCAGTGTCAGTTGTTTGGAGTCACTTCAAAGTTATGTGTTAAAAATTGTAGTTTTTTTATGACCCTCAAATCTTAATAAACAGCCCCTCCTGTATTTATTTTTAACTGATCACACATTAAGTGAAAGTTTTCTGTGTTTACTCAGGCGTTTACATATCAATGTACTCTGACTGTTTGGATCTAAATCGCTGGTACCATGGGAAATCTGGATACATTGCCATCATCAGGCTGACAAAGGTATTGAAAAAAAAAAAAAAAGAATTGTGAAGTATCTGTCTGAGATATGTTGTCATTGTTTTTGTTCTGAACAAAATCATTGTCCTTTGTTGTTGCTAACAGGGGAGAGTCAAAAAGGTTTTAGAGAACTACACCCAGAATTTCACTGCACCCACTGAGAGCTTTGACTGTCATGTGTCAGACCAGTTGCCCTCAGTTTCTGCCAAAACCAGTTCCTTTCTTGCCTTTGAGAGGACCCAGGTAAGAAGAGACACGTGACTGGTGATAATAATCATGCAGCACAGTTTTTTGGTTTTTTTTCGCAGCCTCTACTGCACCTTAATGTGGAGCTACAAATGCACAGAAAATGTAGGTGCTTGTAATTCAATGTAATCAATGGCTCTGAACCTAGGGGTTAGAACCTCCACTAGGGGTCGCCAAAATTTCACAAGGAGTCATGAGGCCTTTTTGATTTTAAGGAGTGAAAGAAAACTTAAAAAACAAAGAAAACAAAGTGGGGACATTGTGTTAAAGGTAAATAAAAACAGAATGCAATGTTTTGCAAATAAGTTTTGACTCATACTCAGTTGAATACAGTTGAAAGACAAGATATTGAATTTTCAAACTGATGAACTTTACTGTTTTTGTAAATATATGCCCATTCTTAATTTAAGGCCTAAAACATATTTCAAAAAAGTTGAGACAAGGATATATTGGGTTTTATTATTTCTTGAAGGCCTCAGACTTTGACAAGCATGGATGGGGTGAGTTTCACCACTTTGTGAAAAACTGTTTGGGCAAATAGTTCCTGCTGTTTCTCAACATTTTTCAACACAAACCTGCGAGGATTTTAGGGATTCCACCATCTACAATCCATAACATCATGAAAAGATAAATGAAGAAATCTCTGCACATAAGGAGCAAAGCTGAAAACCATCGTTGAATGCCCTTGACCTTTGACCCCTGCATTAAAAACCTACAGAATTGAATAAAGGATACTTAGCAGTGGAAACACTTTGGAACACCGTGGTGAGCAAACACAGTCTGTCGCTGCCTCTACAAGTACAAGTTAAGACTCTACCATGCAAAGACAAAGACATATATAAACAACATCCAGAAACACCGCTGACGGACTGATGCAGAGTGAAAAAGTGTACTGTGGTCTGATGAGTCAACATTTCAGATTTCAGAATTCATGGACATCGTGTCTTCTGGCGTCATGGGTAACTCTCACATCTGTGAAGGCCACATTAATGCTGCATTAATGTTTTGGAGCAACATATGCTGCCATCCAGACAGCACCTCTTTCAGAGACGTCCCCCAGCAAGATGATGCTAAACCACATTCTGCTTGAGTTCCAGCAGCGTGGCTTTGTAGTAAAAGAGAAAGCACGGGAAAGAATTTCACTTCCAGATTTCAACAATTAGCGTCCTCAGTTCCCAAACACTTGCTGAGTGTTGTTGTTGCAAAAAAGTGATGTGATGTTGCAGGCATTAAATTCAGAATGAGTGTATATTTACAAAAAAAATAAAAAATTTAAAAATTTAATCAGCGTGATCATGAAATATCTTGTCTTTATGTTGTATTTAATTAAATATAAATCAAAAAGTTTTTGCAAAACATTGCTGTCTGTTTTTATTTACAATTTACACAATATCACAACTTTTTTGGAATTGGGTTTGTGGAAGCAATCGATTCTTGTGAGCACAATATTATTTTGCACCTTAATACATGGCCATATTTTAAGAAGGAAATATGGCAGTCACTTAAATGTCTCTTGTCTTTACAGTATTACATGTATGAGCTGCTAGATGATGGAAGCAATGAGACGGCTCAATCTCCCAGTGCTGCCTGTCCTTTTGCCATTGTGTCATTTTCATACACAGATACCAAAGACACACTTGTAGCACCAGAGGAGAAAAGGTCCAGTATCACTGTTGCCACACATACCCTGCCCTGATTTTTATACTATGCACTTGATCAAATACCAATTCATACAAATTGTGAATATGAAAGTCATATTGATTAATTGTTCCCTGATATCTTTTTTCAGTGAGGAGAAAAAACAGGGTAAGTAAGAATTTTCCACCTTTAACCATTTAAATAATTGGAATATTTATTTATTTTTTGTCATTTGGGATCACATTTATTTTACTGGAAATGAGGTGTTATACATATGTGCACACCTTGTTTTAAGAAGATTGTTTTATTTGATGATATTTTCCCAGTTTTTCATTACTTTCCATGGAGGGGTCAGCTTCAGATAGGCACCAATCTCTATGATGTTGGCCTGAGGTCTACAGAAGGGGCCTTGGTCCCTGTAAAACTGTAAGTTAAACGTGGACATAGAAAACACTCACACAGTATTCTTAAATTACTTTCATGGTTTAGATTATATGACCTATTTTTTGTCTTATTTTCCCGTTTAAGGCCACCGGTGGTGAAAGTTGACCGAGTCATTTCCATGTTGGATCTGAGACAGCTGTTGCCAAGGGCTGTCTTTGAAACCTGCTTCACTGGTGAAGGTGTGAGGAGTTACATTTTCAAGGGAAATTTCAACATTATTGCTGGATTTATTGAACAAATCATTGATGAATTTGGTGTTTTTTTTGTTTTTGTTTTTTGCTGTCTTTCAGTCTTTCTGGACGGTTTATACTGCAGTCTGTGTGAGTTGGTTTCTTCAGAGACGGAAGAAACGAGCTCACTGTCTCTGCTTCTGTGGGAGATCAAGGAGAAAGATGTTGTGAGTTTTTGTTTATTCTAATTCTTACAGAGACTTTAGGGCTTAGTCATTAAATGTCAAAAAATAATCACACCCATCACAATTTTTCCAAAGTCCAAAGTGTGGCTAACAGTCAAAAATGTGTAGTCAATTGATCAGCTTTCAGCACTGGAAATTTTCTACGCATTATAACAGTTGGACTCCTTTTTATATCTGTTTACACTACATCATAATATTTTGTTGAACTTAGGTGCTCACAAACATCCAAAAACCATACCTGACTAACTTGCTAATTTTTGCACAGGCCCTCACTGTTCCACTGAATGATGGTGGTTTTCTTGTCCTCTTGCACTCCTCTCACTTCCTCACATATGATGGTAAGATAAGAAGATGATGACAAAGTACTAGGCTGTCAGTTTTACAACAAAACCTGCTCAATTCTATCTTCATTAACAACTATTATCCAACTACATATGTGTTTTTTCCAGATACTGGGTCCAGTGCAAGTGAGGTCCTGCAAGGCATGTTTGTGTTTCCAGACTCACGAGTTATACAAAAAGGTGATTGCAGCATTTGTTTTAATAGTGGATATATTCATTTGATATGTTTTTCACATAAGAATATACATTTTTCCTCTGGGCTGTTATACAATTTGTCCATCTATTCTGTTTTGGTGTGAGTTTTTTAGTTTCGGGGATATCGGCTATAGAGAGTTCTGCCTTCTCTCAAATATAATGAAACTAGATGACAGTAGTCCTGTGGTGCTCAAAGCACCATTTGAATCAACAGCAATGTCTTTTTCAAGAAATCATGATTTGGTTGGTCAAAATAATCCACAGGCCTTGTGGTGAGCAGTTTCATATAGGAACTAATTTCTCTCTGCAGTAGAATCTACTGAAACTATTTTAGAATCTACAGCAACAACTTTCTTTCTTAAAAATAGTTCCTACATGAAACTGCTTACAACCTGCTTACAACCAGGTCTGTGATTTTATCTTGAGTATCCAGGCCATGATTTTTGGAAAGAGACGCTGGTTTTGATTCTTTAAAATGCATTTTTTTTGATGGTTTGAGCACCACAGGACTAGTGCCATTTAGTCCCATAGTACTTGAGAGAAAGCAGATATCTCTATGGCTGATATCTCCAAAACTCTGCAACTCACACCCCAAAAAATCTAGATGGATAAATAGTACTACAGGCCAGAAGGAAAATATCTATTTTTGATTTTGGGATGGCCTTTCCCTTTAAATGAAAGTATATCTGCCCTTCTCAGTTTTGAATACAAAATCAGAATTTAAACAAATTCTCTATCTTGTTCTATCACAGACACAAAATTTGGACAGAGAAAGCCTGCCATACAGTCTGAAATCCTGCGGGTTCTACCGGTACTAAGTTATGCAGAGGGCGAAGTTGAGAAAACATCTGCTGACCCAAATGAAGACCTGTGTGAAGTATTTTCACAGCATATGCAGCGATACGCAGCATTGATAAATCCTGGGATGGCACAAAGCCCCGCGAGGGAAGTCAGCATCTTTCCAGATCATTATGATGTGCCAGATGACCACAAGCACCTCTACTCATCCCCAGAGTGGACTAACAGGGCATGGCAGAACGTCAGGTCATACCTGAGCAAACCAGCCTCTTTTCAACTGCCAGTGTCCAAGGCTTCAGAAATTCTCATGGCTGGGCAAGACGAGCGAATAGACGACCTTCATGATGATGTCTACTTTTGTCTGTCATCTCCTGAGGAGGCTTCAGTTAATCACGATAGCATGGGATCAGAAGACCAGTTGACAGACAAGAAATCTGTTTTAAGTGCTGAGGCATCTATGGACAGTTGTACAACAAGTACTGAAACACAAGTTGAAGCAACAGCTGTGCCTCAAAATGTTGTACCAGATGGTTTGCAACCTGGAGATGCCAGCAAAGACACTGAAAAATCAGACCTGACTGCGCTGATCAAAACTTATGATGTGGGGACAAAAAGTCTCCTGACTCCCTCTACATCAGAGGACCTTCCTGCAGAGCTGATTGTCAGCATCTCTTCGGCAGAACGAACTGTTACTGATGCAAGTTTAAGTGTGATCAGTACTGGGTCTGCAACAAAGCATAATGACTTTCAGCTTTCTGGTTTTTCAACAGCCAAATTACATATGGCAGGAGTGAATTCTTTGAATGATGAGACTGTGAAAACAGAAAAGGGTTTTGATTCCCCTGAACTCACCAGTCTCACGAAAACAAAATCTAGGAAACTACGCAGGGGACTTTCCAGAGGAAGGAAATCTAAAGCTTGCACCGAGCAGTCAGTCACATTGCCAGTGGAAGATGACAACTTGAAGAGTCAGAAAGAAGACCAGGCCATGGAATCATCAGGCCACCCACAGTTGAGTAATCCTTCAAATACTGATTGGAGGAAAGTGCGAAGGCGAAAGCGCATATTTGGAAAACTATCGCCGAGAACAAAAAGATTGAGATTTGCTACTGTTGGTCTAGCAGTAGCAGAGAAGGAAAATGCCCAAGGTGCAGATCCTGGACAGCAGAGCTTTGACAGAACCATTTTAGTGGAACTAGAAGCTTGTCCTTTGAGAAGGAAAACGGAGCGCTGGGACTTAAAGCCAGTTATCAGCGAATGTGGAAGAATCTTGGTTCCTCATGGTTCTGTAGATGTTGCTGATCAGATTAAGTCTTTAAAGGATAAACTTCAATCTACAAAAGATGAGCAGTCCCCTGAGAAGTTGTTGGTTGATGCCTCTGTGGATGCTCATGACACAGTCACAATGGAACAAGAGTCGAGCAAAGCTTCAGAGACAGCAGTAGATGAAAAAGAGGCCACACCTAAGGTTGGAGGGAACCATCTTCAAAATGTCAGTCAGATCAATACTGAACCCAGTGTTTTGAAACAACCAGATGATGGCAATGGTTCATTAACTTTGAATCCAGTGATTAATAATCCTTCGTCAAAGACTGATGGCACTAATTCTCCTCCCTTAAAAGCAGTTCAAGAAAAGCCTGACACCCCTTCCTCAGGAAAGTGTTCAACAAAGGGTGAACTTATATTGAGTAAACTAAAATCAGTCCTTCTAGGGGGAAAGAGAAAAACAGGTATCCTTGTGTCCATGGAAGCAACTGCAGATGCTGCTCAAGACACTGAGCCTCATCTCAAGAAGGGAAAAGTTGACTCACACTCTGGGAGTAATGATGCAATAACCAGTGTCCAGAACACCAGTTTGAGTGTCAAAGAAGTTCCAAAGATATCAGTTGATCCTGATTTTGCATATGCCCTAGGCCTGACCCCTAAAGAAACCCCAGATAAGATACAGAAATCTGAGGATCAGGATCCTCAACAAAGGAAGGACTCATCAGACACACAAGAACAAACCAAAATCATACAAAGGCCTCTATCGATTTTTCCTAGAAGGACAAGGATTAAAACACTCAAGAAGCATCAAGGCATCCCTACAGAACATGTTAGAAAGAAATGTAAGTCATATATTAAAAAAGTTAAGATTTGGAATGCATGTTTTTGTATATAATGTGTTAAGTGTCCTTTCTGTATTGTGCGTGACATTTAAACTGACTAATCTTTTGGCTCTGTCACTTCTGCTACTATCCTCATCAGGCTATCACTGCGCTTTGCCAAGTATTTACTAGTTCTTTGTTGGCTTTTGCGCCTCTCTTGCTTGTGCTGCAATTTTGCCAGTCTTTAAGTGTCTACACCCAAATCTGGCCAATCCCTTTGTTTGAAACTATTGTGGTTTCTATGTTGGTGAAAAGTTCCTAATAGCAATACATTGGTATATTTCAAATGCTTTCAATGTGCTACTTTTTATTTTCATGCAGTTTCTCTTTTCTCTCCTCTGTTTTGTCTTCACAGGGTGGTTGCATTTTCAAACCCCAGCTTGTTTTGCCAGTGAAAATCTCAAATACAATGATTGTACTAGGGATAATTCTGTCAGGAAGACTGTTAAGGAAAAAAGTAGCAGTGCTTGCTCGTCTACAGATGCTTTGAACTTACTTGCTGACTTGGCACTCGGTGCCAGTAAAGACCAGGTTCCACCACAACCAGACCCAGCACTTGAGAGAGAACCTGAGACAAGTTTGAAGAAGTGTGACCTTACAAAAGATCTTACCACTGCTGAACAAGAGTCAGTCCTTCATGCTCTGCTTAGACAGCCTGCTGCTAGACCCATTCAGCCTGTTGAGTCTCCTGCACCAAGTCATCTTGTGGGAGGCAGTGAATTGGTTGATTTGGTATCTAAAGAACATGCTTACTCATTGCCCCCGTCTTCCTCTCTACTATTGGGTTTGTCAGGTACACCCTTCCAGGTATCCCCTATAAGTGGTTCTACCAGACTGCTGCACCATCACCAGACAATGTATGGCGATGGAATTAAAACACTACACTCCTCTGTCGATCTGGAAGACAGAAGTGAACACGGGACTCCAGAATACCTGAAAAAACAGATGGTGCGCAGAAGAAAGTTCAGGCAATCTCGCACCTTTGTTTGCAAAGATGGATCTATCCAAGTCACAAAGCAATGGAAAGAAAACTATGACTTTAATCTAGACAGCAAGTTTACGAGTGACTTAAAGGATAGAGGTATCATCCGAGCCTTACATGGGTATGTACATTGTCTTAAGAACCTTAACCTAAAAGTTAATGTATCTTTTCAGATAATTTCAGTGCTGTACTTGTTTGTATCTCGTTGACAAATGGGGGGAATATGCGGTAACGATGTGTAGTTCAGATGATATGACCACCATTTATTCAACTGACAGAGCTATTTTTTGTACATTTCACACCTTTAATAGCCCATGGGATTTCTCCACTCAAGACACCAATGAAGAGTTACGCCTCATTGTCCACATGTGGATAGGTCTGTTCTACAGCAGGACAACAGCCAGGTTCTTTCATGTTGACTCAAACTGTTCAAGCCTGTGTTCAGAAGAAGGTGATTCTTTGGATCTGTCCAGTGGAATGGAGTCAGCTGTTGCTCAGTCTGAGCCTAAGACCTTTGATACTTCCCCGATTGTAACAGATACTTCAGACAGTTCGACTTCAGAAGCTTTGGACCTCAGCAAAAAAGATACTCCTGTCTTGGACCAAGGAACTGTGATTTTGGACTTGTCACTAAAAAACTCCAATGCAGAGATTATCACTTCAGATCCACAAGTCAGCGAAAAAGAGACTTCTGTGCCTGGTGAACAGAAAGAAGCAAGTGAAACATTGAACACAGTCACATCATCCATGGGACTACACAAGGGAGGCCCATTTCAGGTTTGGATCTAATGTTATTATTACACTAAAGACAAACCACTATGTATTTATGGTTTTCTGAATATAGAAAAAATAAGGACCAAGTTCTTGCAGTTGTGATATAGTACTAGGAATACGATCTTTGTCATAAGTAAGGGATTACATATAAAGACCTATTGAAGGTCTGGGAGTCGTTGGAAGTAACAGTCCACTGTTTTCTGCTTAAGTGCTATGGCATTTGGTTGGAAGTCACAAACTCTCACACCAGCTGCTTCACACTGCAAATCACTGTAGCCCTATTAGCCACAGGTCCAAACCATAGACTGTATATAGAAGTGGACGGAGCTTCCAGCTCTGAAAAATGAAGCCAATGCGGAAGTGCAGTAACGCTGTATTCTCACCGAAATCCAGCAGGGGGCGCACGAGCTGGCTGCAAAAAGAAGCCCGGTCCCATTGACACCCGTTCTAAAATGCCGAACTTTACAGCTGAAATAAACATATTTATAGCCCGTGTCAAAAAACGATTTTGGTCTCTATCGCTAATATCCCCCACCATGTTCACCGAACCAGACTTGAATTTTCATACAAGTCATTCGTTGATTTTATATTAAGGCTTAAAGTTCTGTATAATTAGGGGCGTGGTTTCGTGATTGACAGGCGTAGTGCCCTATGGTAGTGCCACTCACTCGCTCCCATAGACTATACCCGCCCTGCTCCACCGTCTCAACCAATTATATTCACCACCGCAATAAAACAGGAAACTTTGATCTTTGTGACAAGCAGTTGCATTTAGGCTACCCTTTTCATTCTCTGGGGGAAACTCCAACATGTCAGCAACTAGGACTTGTGAGTATCCTCACACCGGCGAGCACCCCTGGATGACTCCAGACATGAAGAGTCCAGCAACTAGGCAGGTGCACAGAAATGAGCTCAACTACATATAGTTAGTGCCTTAGCTCCTTTTCCACCAGAGATAACACTCCATACACTGATAGATAATTTCAGCAGCTAGTCTTGAGTTAGACAAGACCTCCACCTTTGTCTGTTGTCTAACTAACCATGTGCTGTGAACAGAAGAGGCCCAGCCTTCTTTGTTTGGACTCTTGACTGGCAATGTCAGATGGGGCCAGGCCCAGATGATTTGATTCTGCCATCTTCCCTCCAAGGCTTGGCTTCTATTAGGCCTCTGTGACTGTTGCACCGAAAAACAGGCAAATGTAATGCTTCTGCAGTCGAGAGAGCTGTGGGCAAACTGCAGTGCAAGTGTGCAAAAATAGCACCAACTGCAGTTTTCATGGGGTTTGGCACGTGTAGTTGAGATTTCTGGCTATTTTGGCAATTCTTGTTTGATTAAGACCTGCATGTCGGGCCATATTATGCTTCTGTAAATGTTGATACATATTTCTAGTTAGTATTTAATTTAATGTAACATGTTTAGGTACCTTTGTAATTGAAATTTACAGTATCAGTACAGTATTGTTTAAATTGCTGGTGCGCCAATGCCAAAAGTTAAATTATTTAGGAAAAGCAACAGGTTTTACTGAATGAAAGTTTTTCTAATTTCTCACATTTTGTTTTCTCTTTATTTTTCCAGAGTTACAGAAAGAGTGTACACTTGATCACTTCAATGAATGATGTCAGAAGGACCTATGATAATAAGAGGAATTCTATGCCTGTGCAAAAAGCTGGCTGCATGAAGCACATTGATGTACCATCTTTTAAAGATGGTGGAACATTCATTTCTGTAAAGGAAGGGAAGGAAAGTGCATCTGTTCAGCCTGCCATCAGCAAGAAGACATTTATGAAAGATAACATTGAAAATTCAGAACCTGCAAAGACAAGTTTAGTGCAAAAACATGGAAGGGACTCATCCAAATCTGTGTTGGACAAAGAGGGAGACTCTACCAAAAGAACAGGTGATGTTGCTCAGAAAGCTAAGCGTGATATAAGTGAATGCAAAGATGGGGAAAAGAAAGAAAAGAAAGAAAAAATAAAGCTATACCAAGAAGGCAATGCAACGGTTGGTCCAAAACTGGACCATACAGGTGATTCAACAAGCAAAGCATCAGATACAGTCTGCAATGGGAATCTTTTGGAAAATAAGTTGCCTCAAGAGGAACCTAAAGCAGTCCCACCAGAGAAGGCTGGACATGTTAATGAAGATAAAGTGATAAAAGCTGATCACTTTGAGAAAGAAGATGGACTTGATGAGAAAGACCATTGCATTTCAGACATGGAAGCTGGCGGTGATTTGAATGATCAACCATTACCTATGATGTGTGATGGCCCAGACACTGTCAAGGAGGATTGCATTACAGAGTGTAATCGCCAAGCACCCTTGGACGAGCAACCACCTCAGGCAGATAAGAAAGAAGATGCCAGTAATGATTTGCAATCAACAAACCTCTGTGCAAATGGAAATTCATTGACAGATAAACATGCCATTTCAGATACGGCGCCTTGCCCTCCGTCAGATATGGCCACATTTCGTAATGAACCTGCAGATGTGGGAGATTCAGAAAATAAGGTTCATTTGGCAGATTCCAGTGATCAACCATCACCTATGATCTGTGATGACTCAGACTCAGTAGAGAAGAATGCCATAACAGAGTGTAATCACCAAGAACCACTGGATGAGGTACCACCTCAAGGAGACAACAAAGAAGATGCCGACCATGATTTCCAGTCAAGAGAGCTGTGTGCAAAAGGCAGTGCATTCACAGATGAACATGCCATTGCAGAAAAAGCTCCTCGCCCTCCATCAGAAGTTGGCCCTGTTCATAATGAATCTGCATTTGTGGAAAATTCAGAAAATCATGTTTGTGTAACAGATTTGGGTGATCAACCATCACCTGAGATGTCCGATGGCCCAGATTCAGTAAAGAGGGATGGCGTCACAGAGTGTAATCACCAAAGACCTTTGAATGAAGAATCACCTCAAGCAGGCAACAAAGAAGATGCCAACCATGATTTGCAATCAAGGGAGCTGTGTGCAAATGTTAGTGCATTGACAGATGAACAGGCCATTTCAGAAAAAGCTCTCCACACTCAAGCAGAAGTGAAACCTACTCATAATGAACTTATGATTGAAGAAAATTCAGAGAATGGTGTTTGTTTGGTAGATTTGAGTGATCAGCCATTACCTATGATTTGTGATGGCCCAGAGCTGGTAAAGACAGAATGCATCACAGAGTGTAATCACCAAGCACCCTTGGATGAACAACCCTCTCAAGCAGACCAGGCAGATGCAAATGCAAGTGCACTGACAGATGAACATGCCATTTCAGAAAAAGCTCCTCATACTCCAGAAATTACACAAATTCATAATGAACCTGCAGTTGAGGAAAATTCAGAAAATGATGCTTGTTTGGCAGATAAGGCATTACCCATGACTGATGAGAACACGCGCAAATTAGATGGTTCGTCTGTAGATTTGTCTATTCCCCAGATAAATTACAGTGAATCAGGAAGCCAAAACAAAGTAAAAGCAAACTTCACTCTAAGTAGTGATGATCATGAATATCAGGATACCAAATCAGTTGAGGGCAAGAAAAGTGTTGACAACACAACCAAAAAAGAACTATTTTATCATCAGTCCTATGATTTTAAGTGTGAGGATGTAACAAGGTGTGCGGCTGAAGTGGCATCAACTCAAGAAGCAGGCAAAAGTGACATAAATGAGGGATTGGAAAAGATCCATGGTCGGGTTGTAATTCCATTTATTGGAGTGGACATCTCCGGAGAAGATGCAGTACAGCCACATGACTCCCACTCAGAAGGCAAGGTTGAAGAAGTTCAGGGTCAGAAAGGAATACCATTTATCAGTGAAACTACCTTCCCTGAAACTGCCCTACCCACCGAGGTATGCAGTACATCACAGATGAACTGTAAAAAGACAGAACTGTCTGTTGGTAAAACTTCACTTCTTCATGTAAGTGAAACCAACCTGCTGGAGGTCTCAGGAAGTGAGTCTGACGACCGGTGCCCTACACCAACTATGGATGAGGAACCATATGAGTACATCACCTGCCTTGGTCCGAATAGTAGTAGTAGAAGTAGCATTTCTGCCCTTAGTGGTAGTGAGGCCAGCAAAAAGATGACTCAGAAATGTCTTAGCAGAAACTCGACATTTATTAAGAAAGAGATGCCTCTTGAGCGAAAACACAAGTCTGCAGTTAACAGTGATCCCAGCCCTCAGCGTGGGCATCACCCTGACCTTGAATTAAGAACTCTAAGAGTCTTACAAAGCATAGACAAGTTCCTCTCCAAATCAAGCCACACTGACAAATCCAGCCAGATTAAAACAGGACACATGAAACACTCTCTTGATCAAACTCCTAACACCAGCATCACGTATACCCCCACTTGCATAATGCCTCACACCTCAGCTGACTTTAAGGACAAGAAAATAAGCAATACAAAGCCAATGATGGTGTCACCTTCTACCTTGCGAGAACCACATGCAGAATCATCCGATCACTTTCGTATAGCACCTTTCAAAAGTAAATTGGAGCAAGTACTCGGTGTTAGGTTGCAGCTAAAGAAACCCGACTCGCCAGTTAATCAACACTATTCTGAAAAAACAGAAAAACCACAGGAAAACTCCGTAGGGCAAGACTACCGTCACTTCTACAGATCTTTTCCCTCTGCTCAGTGTTCACAAGCTAGTAAAGCAAATATTGACCAAGATGGATGTAAGACACCATCACAGACCAGTTTAAGTCATGAACCACGCTCATACAGTCAGCGTCCTGTCATGGCTGTGAAACCCTCAAAGAGTGATGAAATTCTAGCAGATTGCAGCTCTACAGACAGGCAAATGGAAACTTCTGTAATGCCAAATTATTCCCAAAACAAACAGACTGAAATCCCCCTATTCACATATGCCACACTAGCTTCCATAATCCTTGAGAAAAAGGCAGAAAGTCTGAGGGAACGTTCTGCAGCACTAAATGATCATAAACAAGAAGCTAGTGAGCTTTCTGCCAAGAGCAGCTGCTTCTCAAAGGTTAGTGACAGTAAGCCTAACTCAGATAAAGCTAAATTTGCACTTCTGGATCCTTTATATCAGTACGAAGGAAGGGACACTTCAAAATTCAGCAAGATTCCTTCATCATCGCTTCCCATGCAGGCTTTTGAATATGCAAAAACCTCCTCTGAACTTGATGGAAACCAGAGTTCCTTGACAAATACTTGGGTTGAGAAAGCTGGTCAACCAGCTAAAGAGAACATTGAGATGGATCGGAGAGACTGCTCGGACGCATCAACTTCAGTTGCGGATTACAAAGAGAATAGCCTAACCAATGACAGTCTCTTCCTGGGACCCCATAGCACACTCACATGTACAGTCTATAACACCAGCCAGAAGAAACCTGAGACTTTTCTGGAGCAGGTTTCTCGTAGGTGCCTACAAGATGACCCTACTCAGGCATCAATGGAACAGGAGTGCCTTATCTTCACAGAACAAATGAAACAGCTCTTGAAAAGGAGTAGATGGGGGCCCAATCATCAACTGGACACACATGACAAATTGAATTTGTGTGCCTCGAGTCCTGTGACTGTGCACTTTTCCAATCTAGAGGATGAGGATTCAGTGGATCACTTTGACACACCGTCACTTGTTGGACAGAAAATCAAGGTAGACATGTCTGACAGGAAAGACCTGACAGACATCACAGAGGAAGGAAAGACTTGGCACACTCAAAAACCATCTCAAGGAGCGAGCAACCCAATGGAACATGCTGGAGTTTCCTGTGTGACTGCTGAATGTGCCAGGCTGTACAGAGCAATGATGGATGACATTTGTGGTGTCGGAAAGGTCCCATCTAGATCTGACCCCTTCAGAATGGATAGAGGTTCCGTGAAGACTGAACCAAGTAACCATTTTGACTTCTGTGATCAAATGAAGAGAGAGATGGACGAGAGTTTCCGCAGTAATCTGAATTCAGTTGTGAAGAAATCCTGTAAAACAAAGTACAGATTCTACATACTAGTGACGTCAGATGAGCCCTTCTTTGAGGAGACCAAGGTAAGACAAGTTTTCGACAAACTTACACTGCAGTATTTCTATTAACTATGTATTATGTACACTGTTTAGAACCTGAATTCCTGAAGTAATTGAACTGATATGACACCCAAAATGTATTTTCGCAAATACTCATAGCCTGTATAGTCTGACTCTGGGGGTATAAGCCTGCTGCATTGCAGCATGTGCTCTTTGCATTCTCAAACAGACCTTTTTCCAGCACTTGTGCTGTGGAGGTCTGGCTGTGCGAGACTAAAAGGTGCCAGTACAAACTTGTTGTATGCTGTTGTTCATCAGCTTGGATTCATGGCAAGTTGTCACAGCAGAAAAAATAATCAAAATATCCATATAAACATTGAAGTCCTCTTCTGCAGAACAAGTAGTTTCTCAGCTGTCTTGCATCTGTATGTCCTCACTGCAATAATAAATATTCTGCTTTTATTTCAGTCCTCCCACACCAGGACTATACTATGATCTGCCCCATCTAACTTGACACTCATTTAGTGACGATAAAGGCAAATGAATAAACATTAAATATGGTTTTAATTTGAGCTTGTGTGAATAGTCAGGCTATCATACAGCAAAATGTAGTGTTTTTGGTACCTGCTTTCAAGTCTTCTCAACAGTAAGAGCTCTGATTCTTCTTTTCTGTTGACTATTGTTGATTTGTAAAGCTACTGTTAATACCAACTTAATACTTCCTTCATGTGCTTAGCAATAAATGTGTTTTAATGTGAAGGCAGTTATGGACATTAACTCAGATTTTTCCTAAATGTGAATAATACCACTGAGGTTTGCATATGTTGTCGCTGTAACGCTGTTCTGCAGAGTTTGATTGTAACAGATGGAGTTGACCAGGTGGAAATGCTGTATGTATAAGATGATGTACTAGATGTACATATTTCCATTTTTTTCTGAGCAGTTTAAGTTCTACTTTACATGTTTGCTTAAATGTTGAGACTCTCTCTTGACCATGAAATTAACAAATGTGAACATCCGTTTCCTCAGTCAACAACAGAAAAACAATTGTCCAGCTGAGAATTTGATTTTAGGATGGCACCCCTATCTTTGCCTTAATTTGTTGGAATACTTTGTTCCCCTTCTGTGAAGACGAAGAACTTGTTTCCATACAGCCAGTCAGATAGATTTTCTAAAATCATATTTGCATAAAGCGGGAATGTCATCGTTCTATCAGCCAGACAGTAGCTACACATTAAAAGAACGACAGATATTGAACAATGACCCACAGTGTCTTGCTAACCTTATTATCTAACTTGTAATCATGAACATGCCTTGTCCTGCACCCACCAGACAAATATTTATCCAGGAAAAAGTGCGCTGCTACCTTCAATTTGCAGGCCAGATTGCAAATTAGCTGGCCAGCCAGCTGCAGCATTTTAAACAGCATGTAAATGTACCTGCAAATATCACTTCTGTCCTTTTAGGTGCTTGTGTGATCATTCCTCTTCAATACCACTGCTCACAAAACATTGTCTTATAACCTTGTAAGCTACAGTCTAAGTTTGCTCACTTTGTCTCTCGTTCTCCTGCTGTGGCTCAGCCTGCCAGCCACAATCAATCAAACACAGACAATAACATGCATTGTTGAGTTGCTGAGGTCATATGCCATCCTCCATGTTTGTGACCCTTGAGCCTGTAGCCACTCCCTCTCAGGTGACATGACATGAACCGGAGAATAAAGTACCTGGTGGCAAACTGTTTTTTATGATTCTGGGCTAAAGTCCTTCAAATAAAAATTGACTTGACTAAAGTGTGTATCACAATTCTGTACTCAAGTGGATGTTGGAGTCCACACCACAATTATAAAGTTTCGGTCCAGACTCTACCATCCACTTGAGTCAGAACGATTTTTAAAACAATATTTTATAGTTTTCGTTCTTGGTGTGGCCCTAAATGCATGACTGTGCTTCTTTGTTTGTCAGAGTTGTGCAAACACACAAAAGCGGTGTCTCTAGCCATATTTAGATTAACATATGTACATATATGAATAAACAGTAGGAGAGGGTGGAGAAGTTTCTGTGGTCAATGTGTTACTTTTGTTCTGTTGCTTTTTTTTAAATATCAAGGCAGTGTAAAAATTGCTAATGCAAAATGGCTTTTAAAGTCAAGTTGTTTCTCCTTGATTTCTCAAAAGGCACAGTTAGAAGCAGAGGGACATACTGCTGTACAGCCATCCGAGTTTTTCCTTAGTGAGGACAGTTCTTCATCTCTACTCATCATCCTCAGGAATGAAGACATTGCAGAGCACATTTGTGAGGTAATTCATCAGCTGGTGAAAAGGATCGAGACAGGGCTTTTGCAATAGATGATCATGAATTAATGACTCTGCTCTGTACTGTCTCAGGTCCCACGTTTGCTCGAGCTGAAGAAGTCACCGGGGGTGCAGTTTGCTGGCATTGATGAGCCAGATGATGTTGTGAATCTCACCCATCAGGAGCTCTTCATGAGGGGCGGTTTTATCATGTTCGACAAAGCAGCACTGGAGTCCCTCACCGTTTGTATGTGTACCTTTTTTTTTTAACTGAATGCCCACTCACTTTTTTGTTGTTTTAAATCTTGTCATGGAAGCAGTTTATTATTTATCCCAGTTTAACTGATTTTGTTTGTTTGAATTTCAAGGCAACATGAAAAAAATGTCAGAGATCCTGCAAGAGCTAAGCAGAATGGGGAAGTGGAAATGGATGTTGCACTACAGAGACAGCCGTCGGCTGAAAGAAAATGCAAGGTAGGGGTTGACTTTGGGCAAAGAAAAAACCTCTTGTTTCTCACTTCCTTGTATAACTGGTTACAGGTGTTCTAAAAGCCTTGAAATTCAAGTTATTTTTTGACAACTTTCAACAACGTGGCAATAAAAATCAATAAAACAGGTGATGAAACAAATAAAACAAGTCTGGGCCCATAGAAGGAGCTAACATTACTTATGATTTATCTATATGTATTACTAGCAAAATCACATTCTTCTGTTTATGTAAATATTTCTTTTGTTTTTTGTAATTTACACCTGCTTTGGCGATGTAAACATCTGTTTCCCAAGCCAGTAACCTCCCTTTGAATTTGAGCTAATGCAAGTAAAACAAGAGAGTAAACTGAGAGAAAAATCAGGCTTCCAGTATCTGTTAACAATACAACATAAATGGGAAAGCATTTTCATAACATAATAGTCTAATGTATTTTGTATGGATAAAAACGAGGCTGAACTTCTTAAAAATTAGTCATTGTTAGTACTTATGTCTGTCAATGGTTTTAACCATTCAGAAAGATCTCAGATGGCAGAGAACAATCCTTGAAGTGCTAATAAAACCTGTCAGTGCAAGTCCAAGTCATGGTTTCACAGTGCGGTTTGAGCTGTGTTCGCTGCTGGATTCAGCACGAGCTGAGCACACCTGGTATCAGCCACAATGCTTTTTTCATATATCCTATTGCTGAGTTTCATTAGTAGTTCCACTTCCCCTACAGTCATTTGCCCCTCTGCCCCTGGTATGACAACTTGCGTCTCACGGAGGACACTTGGAGAGGAGAAGGAAATTGAGTAGGGGAGGAGTGAGGGATTTTAATGAAATGCACCTGCCCTTGTACGACGACCACCAATTGCATTTTTACAATTCACCAGAAAGAGCAGCAGGTTGACTTCAATGAAGTGAAATAATCTTCTGCACTTCATCAAGAAAGTATCTGCTAACTATCCATAAAATAATATATATATTTAAAAAAACTGAAACTTAAGAAGAAATGGATTGTTGTTGCGATGGGTTGCTGTCTCTATGCAGTGTCCCTGGAAAATAAATGATTAAATAGATAAATAAAATAAGTTTTGCATACATTACTACCACCTAACCTTGGATTTTCTGCACCAAATGGATGACTGCAATGCATTGTGGGTGTTCTTCATCTCTGGAGTGACCGTCGTTGTTGATTCACTCCTTCAACGGGTAGATTGGACCAAGTTTTTTCAGACGAATGGAACGACACTTTAGATGGCGGTGGGGATTCCCCTGAGCGAAAGTGCTGAGGGGAGGTCAACGAGGACATGTTCAACAACTAATGAAACTACTGGATTCAGATCTCTATCCCAGACTTTACTTGACTGTTCAGTTAGTATATACTTTTCTGAAATACTGTGGGGGATGGTGCACTTTATAAAAGCCTCTCTGTTAAAATCTTGCTTATCTGAACATTAAGTTTGCTCCTCCCACATCCAGGTTGAGTCCAGAGGCAAAAGAGAAGAAGCACTACCTAAACTGGTGCCAAGAAGTTGGGATAGTGGAGGTCTTGCCTTACCACGAGTGTGACCTCACGTCAAGAGATGAGCCCGACTATCTCACATGCTTGGTCCGCCTGCAGGTCCAGAATATATCAGCCCGCTACCCTGTTTTTATAACCGGTGAGACATTGAATACATTGAGTGTACCACTGAGTCACATGACATCGTGGTTTTAATTTTGAAGATGTTTGCAAGATTTTAGGATCTTTTTAGGATTTATTTTCATGCTTCACTGCCTCAAAACTCCTGATTAACATGTAAAGGTTTCAGTGATTACACAATGCAAAAGGAATGACATGTTTTTTTCTCATTCTTACAGATACGACAACAGACAGCGCGTTTGGGACAAATGGAATATTAACTATGACTTCCAGCGCGATCCTGACGTGCTCTCCAAGCGAAACATTTACAGCCTGATCTGGGAAAAAGTCAGATGGCAAAGCTTAAGTTGTGCCAATTCAGGTTCACAACCATCAAAACCACCAATGTACTACATTTTATTCTATCCAGCAATAATTGTTGATGTATGACTTAACGTGTTCGTTTGTTTGTTTGTTTTTTGCTCATTTGTAAACTAAGTTATAATTCAGTTAACGCATAGAGCGACAATATACAGGCAGGTGCACTGTAAATACTGTTGCATTTTCGTTGCGTTGTATTATATTGTAAATTTAATGTAAAGTTGTTAAAAGTGATTTTTTTTCAGTGTGTATATTTTGTCTTTTTTCATTACAATCCTGACTGTAAACTTTTGCAGCACAATCATCATTAGTATTTGTTTCATGATGATATGTTTTGTGTTTTTTGGTACAGATTCATTTTAGTACATTGTTAAAGCCTTGGAACAAAGCTAAATTAGGCTGTTTTCAATGGGAGTGTATTTTAAATATTTAAGTATACTAATGCACATGTTACAGTTGCTGACAATAAATATTAACTCTTTAATGTTGAATTGTTAGAGCACAACAGTTTGACATCATATAAGTACTAAAAATGTGTATTTTTCATGACATTCACTCTGTACAGGGCGACGACTGAGAATAAATATGTTTGTTTCATTGTTTTGCTTTGAAAGAAATCATCCATACTGGTTGATGAATGTGTAATTGGATCCCAACTACTCACACTACATTATGTATTCATGCACAAAGACCATCCTTACAGCATTAAGACCCACAACATGTTTACAATAGAGGGATGGAGTGACCTCCATATCGCTGTAAAAAGAAATTAGCAAATTAACTCTTAACTCACCTGGAAAAAACAAAGTAGTTTTAGCAAGAAAAAACAAGTTAAACTTTGTCCGAATGAAATACTACATTTTAATTGTTCTCTGCATAAGTGGTATTTTCTCTGTTATGGGTTTGCACGGCTTTGGCATACAGTAAAATATCAATAACAGTATGTGTAGGTAAAGTGATGTATAAAGCATGCAATGGAAAATTATGAGTTAAGAACTTCTTTAACCAGGAGAGGGCCTCACTGAGAAGAAAAATCTCTGACAGGAGTGTCCTGAACAAGACCGCACAGCACACTGGATTTTAATGAATTACATAACTTTTACCTCATCAAGAGCTGATGTGATCAGAAGAATAATGTAATATTAATAAAATAGATTCTTCAAAATAAGTCCTTAAAATGGATTAACAAAATAACACATTGCTGATTACTATTTAATCTGTTGCAACAAAATAAAAAGTAAGATTCTGGATTTAAAACAAATGAGAAAAAGATCACTAATTTTGGTATTCATAAGTCTACATGTTAATTTGTTCATAAAAAAAAGGACATTAAATTACCTGATAGATCTGTACTCTCAGTGATGTGTATAAAGGAGCATGTATGAAAACTAATACAAGTGAGGACATTTTTGAGGAATGTTTTATAGAAAATGAACCAGTCTGGGTCAAAATACTCAATTAAAATCTTCCTGAAATATTTTACACAGTTGCTTAAATGTACACATTGCTTAGATAATTCTGCTTAATTTAATTCTAATTTATGAGACACTAAGATCAACTGACATTTTTAGCAACTGAAAAATTTACGCTTTTAGAAAATGAAATCCCTGCAACAGGAAATGAAACTGGACCTACTAACTTCCCTTTCTTCTATTAAATATTATTATTACCAGGCCTTTATTATTATTATTATTATTATTATTATTATTATTATTATTATTATTATTATTATTATTATTATTATTATTATCATTGGTGTATGGACAATGTTTTGCTCATTTTAGACCATTTTTTTATTCATAAGGCTAAATTCATAAAGACCCAACCTATCCTCTTCAAAAATACTTAAGTAAATGTAAAAAGTATTCTTCTCAAAAACTACTCAGTGTCTTCAATTTAACTGTTGATGTTTGATGCATTTAGATTGATTAGTTGTCAACTATTAAATTAACTTTGCGGACCACATAGCTAATTGATTAATAAAAATTAAAAAAAGACTGCCAGATTTAATAGAAAATAAAAATAATAATTAGTTGCAGCCCTGAATGCATTATCAATCGCAGGCACTCCAAGTGTTTTTTGTTTGTCCAAATCTTCTCTAAATTATTCCCAACTCCTGTGCTGTTCTGCTCAGTGGTCACAGTCACCTTTCCACACCTGCCTGCCTTTTTTTTTTGGTCATGGTTTTCATTGACCAGTCTGTGATCAGATAGCCTTACTGGTTGTAAAATGCAGGTGAAAGGTTTGGATATTAGAGCTACTACAAGTTGTTTTTAAACTTGTTATGAAATAGTCTCAATTTAATACAGATGCCTCTAAATGACCTACATAAATCTGCAAGATGATTGGCTATTTTTATATAGTTTTTCTTAATGGATGCCACTGGGTAGATTCTCATTTGAAAACAGACAAACAAGCCTATATTTACTTTTTTCCCATGCAAAGTTACATTTAGGCCTACTAAGGAAGCAGGGGGAGATTTTTTCTTCAGATAGTTTTATTTTTGACATTAGAAACAATTCGATTTTTGCCCATATGGGCCTCCAATATCAAGTCAGTATAAAAGTTCCTTGTAGTATCTTTAAAATTCAAATTGTAGGCTTACTCAATGCTCAGTTGTGGCTTTAAAAGTAGGCCTAACATGTACATTACATAATGTAACTCATACTTAAGTACAAGTGAAATTACAGACTTGAAAAAATAGACATATGCACAAGTACCCACAAATCAACTCAATATTTAAGTCCCTTGTACTGGCTTAAAAATTCAAATTGTAACCTGGCTCAGTGCTCAGTTGTCTTTAAAAGTAGGCCTACTAAGTTGATTACGAGTTAGTAAAATTACAGACTTGAAAAAATACGCTTATAACTGCAAGTCCCTCCCCAGAAATGACTTTATTACAACAATTTGAGTAGTTGTAAGAAGTCACTTCCACCTCTGTTTTCTACGCACCAACTGAATCACAGAATACACAATAAACGAATCTGTTTGTTCAGTTAATAAGGATTTGATGTGACAGTTTCAGGATCATAAATCGTTTGTAGTATTTTCTCCCACTTCAGTGTGACACAGCGGATTGAAACAAAAACCGAAACTGATCGTCACTGCGTTAAAAAAAAAATGTTGCAAAATGGGTCACTGGTAACTTGTTTAAAGCCAGTCTTCTTCAGCCATGACTTCAGTAAATATTTAACCGGTCCAGCAGATTAACAGCCTCACTCTATGTGAACATTATAACTACATTTGAAGCAGCTTCTCCCTGTGACACTCGGGGCTCCTGCGCATCTTCAGCCGCTGATGACCCGCTCGAACACGGCAGAGCTGTGTGGGCAGAAGCCTCCTTCTGCGCATGCGCAAACAACACTTCGGGGATGGGTCTATCGATGGAATCAAGATGGCGACTCTGGCGAAAGCGCCAATATATTTACTGAAGTAGATGTCCAAAATTAACCGCGGAAGCGGGTTTTCTCCAGCCCCTCGGGGTTTCCGTGAAACATGAAGACCGGGAAGATGTTTTGGAAGAGGAACTGACCGGGATTAATACCGTAACGAAGTCAGCGAGATGTGCGAGAGCTATGCCCGCTCGCTGCTGCGTGTTTCGGTGGCGCAGATCTGCCAGGCTCTGGGCTGGGATGCGGTTCAGCTCACTGCGTGCGATCTACTGTCCGATGTGCTGCATCGATATATCCAGCAGTTAGCCAGGGCCTGCCACCGCTACTCTGAGCTCTGTAAGTGATGAGTTTACAGCCCCGATCACTTTTTTAACCCGTAAATCTGAAGGAGTCGATCACGTTGTTGTTGACTGCTTCTGGAGCTGGCGCCCCCTAGCAAAGCTTAATGTGTCAAAAAGTACAGTAGCCACAAGGCTAAGCAGTTTCCATGTACTGTTATTATTGTGGTTGTGATGTTTCCAGCTTTGATTACCACATCATGAGGAGTAGATGTCACATGTATTAAAACTCAAGTCTTGTATTATCTGTTAAAAAAAAAGATCCAATCAGTCTGGGACCTGTTGAGCATCACTTATCACTTAACGCTGAGTGTCAACATCAGTCAGGGCTCCCTCTTGTATGTAGTCAAACATTTGTCTCAGACTATTATTTACCTTTACAGTGTAGTTTAACAAACCAGTCACATGCAGAGTATGTGCTGAGGTGTAACCTCTTGTTTTGGTGTTGGATTTCAGATGGCAGAACAGATCCAGTCCTGGATGATGTCAGCCAGGCCTTCAGGTTACTGGGGGTGAGCCTGAGTGAACTGGAGGACTACGTCCACAATCTGGAGCCGGTGGCCTTCATCCATCAAACGCCGCTCTTTCCTGTTAGCAAAAACAATGTCCTGCAGTTCCCCCAGCCTGGAGCCAGAGATGCAGAGGAGAGGAAGGATTACATTCCAGATTACATGCCACCCCTGGTCTCCTTACAAGAAGGTCAGTTCATATAATCTCTATATGTACATCTCTGAGTGTGTGTTTTTCTGTGCCTGTAGAGATGAAACAGTATGAAATTTTCATATCACAGTTGTATTGGCCCAAATTCTCACAGTTATTATTATCACAGTTTCGTTAAAATGTGCTGAAAAGTTAAAAAAGTTTGTCCCAATATTTTATTCACTCCATTCAAATCAATTGGACCAAATATTAGTAACACTTCTCATCATAAAATTGAATCATCACCTCTCTTCAAACAGTTCCAACAGAAACTGAACATCATCAATATCAATTTTGGGATTCGGATATTACCTTTTTTGTTAGTTTGTTTTGTTTTTTCCAAGTGTGAGCTGTTAACGATGCACAAGTCAGGATTTTTTAATATCCGCACCCACACGACCCATTATGAGAGCTAATCTGCACCTCCCGACCTGCAAAAATATGCATCAATCAACAACCTAAACCCAGATCCGACCCGACTGGCAAACCGCCAAATTATGCATTATAGTGGCATAGTAGGCGCTCTCTAAGGGGCTGAGCCTGCTGCTGGGAGCAGCTGCTGTTAGAGCTGTCACTCCCTCTCTCACTCACACACACATACACACACATACACAGACATCTAAATGGTGAATTTAACAAAATAGTAGTCTCTATCTGTAGGTCTGTGCTGACCTAGTCTAGAAAAAAAGAATCACGCAGTTCCAGGCCAAGTTCCGGCCAAACTTGCGATATTTTCTAGCAAGTCAGCCTGACTCGTATGCCTCATTATAGAGTTCAACAGTGAGGATTTACTTACTCGTAATGTCCCAACTATCCAAGGTAGACTCAAAACGAGCTATGACATTGTGAAACGTTGGTCTGTGTTGATGTAGAAGCCACAAGTCCGTAAGATATCAACCTTGTTGTAAGAAAAATGTGTTAATTTGTGATGTTCAGGAAAAGTACTACACTACCCACAATCCTAAAGTGAAACAGTGACGTGTCTGATTGGTTGCGATCGCTATTACAATGGAAATGTTTTCTGTTCTAGCGAATGGGTAGTTCTGCTCGCAGGACAAGTTGTACTAATAATATTGTTTTGCTGCAGTGAATATAATTTTTGTACGCACAAAACACGAACTACAACATATTATGACACTTCTATCAACAATACAAACACTATAATGATGAGAAAAGTTAAATTTAAGAACGCGTGGTATAATTCGAAATGGTTTATTGGATGAGAAGTTCCTTCATTCTTAAAATAATTATGTACAAAGCCTTGTACCTTTGCCTTTTATCTGTTTTCCAAACTTTTTTTGCCCCGAATTAAATGTTTTGTGGTCACAATTCGTCTCGTAGTTGGTTGGCTTCCAGGCTTAAATCTCTTTATATAAAGATTTTCTGAAACATCAGTGGATTGAATGAATGAATGAGCTGCTGAAAAAGTCACTGTTGAGCTCTATCGGCTATCAATAAAGGCAAACACCTTTTAATTATTTGGGGGCATTCGGCATCCCTCTCATTCACAGAGAAATGTTTGACCTGTTCCCGAGGGGAAGTTTGACTTGGGCAGTAGTGCTACACACCGCTGCAATCAATACACAGTAACTTGTATATGTGTTAAAA
>JAJHUR010135981.1:0-16719 GCA_027495735.1 Lutjanus campechanus | reverse complement strand
TGCCAGAATGCTGCATTATTTCAATGCTCTCCCTGAACTGAAATAATGCAGGGAGTGACGGAGCAGTGAGGAGCAGTGAGGAGCAGCCACAGTGATGAAGAGCTGAAGGCGACAGGTTCTTCTCAGTGAGGTAACAAACTCCTTTCACTGATTCATGCCGTGTGCAGCATCATATCAGATCATGTTGCTATTGTCTGACTTCTTTAGAGAAAAAATGCCCCCAGAATTTTATGACCTTTAGTATTAAACTGCACCTGCATGTATCACCAGTAACTATAAAGCTGTTTTTTAAGCTGGTCCCAACAAGGTCTGTGTGGAAAAAATTCAGCCCTTTAATTTCATTGTTATTCAGTGTGTTTTATTTTCCATCTTATATTACGCACCCTATGTTCATATTTCTCTAATCTGATTTGTAGTCGTATTATTAAGTGGGTTGTTCTGTGTATTCTCATCTCATTTTATCTTACTTTTACAAGAGGGTTTTATTTTTCATTTTATTTTATATCAACAATAGAATTATATTTATGTTTTTATGTTTATGCTATAACAATTAATGCGCAGCACTTGGTGCATGTAATTTCTTTGCTGTAAAGCACTTTGGGCTGCATTTCTTGTACAAAAGATGCTATACAATTAAATATTATTATTATAATTATAAGATAGTAACCATTAGTGTTTTATTCCATCACTTTTTATATCATGTTGACCTTCAATAATAATTAAATAATGCTGGATATATTAGAGGTTTCTTATATAATTTCTGGGAGTGTGTAGAAAACTTTGAAGCAGCGTCATGTTGGGAGAAAAATACACGGAAATGTAATTTGACAGTTGATTGAACAAATAACATTAAAAGTTCAAATGATTAAGAACATTTTAGAGTTTTTTTTTGTTGTTGCGTTGGTCAAACTCAGACTTAAGACCTCATTATGTCTAAAATCATGGCTATGACCCCGTTCAAAAGCTCAGTATTAGTCCAAGTCTCTCTGCAGTCATACGTGTGTGTGTTTAGACGGGGACCGTATCTTCAAATGTGAGCGCTCTGCAACCTTTCTATCCAATAACTATGACCTATGGGTTGGAGGCAGGGGGCTGATGGAGTAGCTCTTTGGAAACGGGACCCAATGACCCGTAGCTACAAAATAAAATGGAAACCAGGGGCCATGAAGCAACGGGGGGAAAAAAAGAAAAAAAAAAGAATGGAAATGTCAGGTCTTATATGGCTTTTTATGTCCAAACTGCACTGGATATTTTTCTTAATTGTAAAACCAAGCCAAGTGTAATACAGCGGAGTAACCCAATATACTGTAGTTCATTTCAATATTAACACATGAATGACTGTGCATGAGCTCCTCTGTAATGATGCCTTTAAATCAGAGTAAATGCAGCTGTGTGTTCGCCTGTTACAGCTCCAGCCGGTGTGATACAGACACTGGTACGTATATAACGAGCTGATTCTGGTGTTTGATCAAAATTAAACGTACTACGAGGAGTTAACTGGTTATGAAACAGTCTCAGTTTAATGCTGATGCGTCTATATGACCCACACATGTTAATGAGACCATCAGAGAGAAGATCGGCTGTTTCTATTTAATAATTCTTAATTGCTGCCACCAGGTCAGATTCTCCTTGAAATCAGATGAAACTAACCTGTATTCACATTTTCCTGATCAATATTACAGTGAGCAGTATGTTAGCCAGTTAAAAAGAAGCAGGAGGAGATTTTTTTATTAAATCATTTTATTTTTAATGTTACTTTTTTGTGCTTCATTCGTCTACTACATGATTATCGACACCCTCACAAGTCGGAACCAGAAATACTAGTCAGTTAAACTTAATATTAAGATGTTACACAGCTGTCCACCACTAGCAGCCCCTCTCCCTGTGCTAACGCCCGTATGGTCCAGATGTTGATATCAGCAAAATGGGACAGATGACAGCCAGTAAAACTCGTTTGTCATTATTGTAATGTAGAAAATGAAAATGAGGTTGCATGTTGTTGTCTGGCATAAAGTGTAACCACATTCAGGCACAGGAGGCTGCTGCTAGCACTGCTAATGTTAGCCACACTGTACGGTGGCTAACGTCAGCTCTGCGTTAACCATGTTGTTTAACCGGAGACTCTGTGATCCTGCTCAGTCTGACAATTTGAGCCACAAGAATGTGATTAAAGGCTTCAAATAGATCTTCACACACACAATACTTGTTCAGACAATGTTTAAAATGATCAATTAATAAATTGTGAGACCGGTCAGTGTAAAATGGTCACGATGGTGCACGATGGTCACGTTATGTGCAGTGACACAGACGGCAACGTCACGGCCACAACAGCGCTGATCACAGCCACACACACTCAGACACATGCTCGCCTCCTGTTCTGGCTGAAGAATAAACAACCCGTGTTGATGCTTCTCTTAAAACAGTTTCTCATCCAGACTCGTTTAACTTCTGCTTCTGTTTTTCTCACTGCAAAGTTTTACAACAGCAAACTGTTGCACCATGTGAGTCTCCGGTTTCTTTACATCTGCTTCCACGAAATCACATGAAATCACATTTCCTACGAGATCTTGCGGGATTGTGCTCCACTCTGGTACCTGATCTTAATAAGACCTGGCTGTAACCTGGAGCACTTTTGGAGAAAATGTAAAAGTTATTTAATAGTCACTGTTTTATTCTGAACATCTGCTTTAATTTTACAAGAAAAGAACAAAAATGTTTGTGTATTCTGTCAATTATAGTTCTTAGAAAGACTGAAAATTGAAATTGGCCAAAACGGGGATTAGCAGGTCAGACCCTTAAAAAAAAAGTGTTAGACCACTGAAATAGTCGTTTAATCAACAGGAAAATTAGTTTGTATTAGTGTGTATGCAAGTATGTATATTAGTTTGCATTGTTAAGATTTTTGAAAATATATATTCATTTATCAACAAATAATTAAGCGGGCATATTCAGAACACCCGCTGGCTTAAAGCGTACATGTACTAATGTACCCATTAAGCCCATTCCAGACTTTTGACATATTGTGACAAATTAAAAAAATAAAAACATCAGAAATGTATATTTAAAATGTCTGAAAAGCATATTTGGTGGAAGTTTACACGACTGCATGTCTGCACAAAATGTTGAATATCTGCATTTTCCACTGAAAGAACGTCATTATCACGCTGCGAACACAAATACGAGCCGAGCCTCATGTTACGTTGTGCTACAGAGATGATATGCTGCCTGACACGAGGCTTAATGGGATGTTAGAAGGTTGTGTCAGCTGTGATATAATGCAAAGGATGTGAGCGTTTGTTTCTGAGGTGTGAGCTGTAATGAAATGCTGCGATCTTAGACGGGTGTAGTGTTCAATCAGATTAGCCTCTACCACCAGGCAGACGCAGACAGATAAACACACACACACACATAAACACACACACACACACACACACGGGTTTCTGTGTATGATGGATGTGGCAGATAAACTCGCCATTAATCTCATTCACACAGTCTTCTATCAGCAGAGCCCCAGAGGCAGCTGACGCAGTGATCTGAATAGACTCGACCACAGGCTCCAGCATCTATAATGTCAGCGTATACTCACACTCCTGGAGAGCACTCCAGTGTGTGTGTGTGTGTGTGTGTGTGCAGTTAACTGCTGCTGTTAAAGCTGCATTAAACAGTTTGATGGACCCCCGAGCACTAAACATCCACAGGCACAGAGGGACACTGAGGGTCTTCATGGACACTGTCCTTAAACTGAAAATGAGCTCCGGTCCATTAATGACGTCCATGTCTGACATGATTGATACGGTCCTGTTTGATTGATTACACGCTTCCTGTTCGGATAATCAGGTCGTGTGTGAACACCTGTAACCTGAAATCATTCTAATGAGAGCGGAGCTAAAACAATTACTCCAGTCAACAGAAAATTAATCAGAAACTAATTTGGTAATTAATACGTAGTTTAAGTCTTTTTTTCTATCAATTATGCCAAATTTTTATTGGTCCAGCTTCCATATTGTGAGGATTGTATATCAATGCAAAAAGAATCTTTTAAAGGGGTAGTTTGGATTATTTGAAGTAGGGCCTGACGGATATTGAATTGCTGGGGTCAAACTCCGATACTGATATAAGAGTAAAAAATTCTGATATCAATACACTGGCCTATATTCTTTATCAAAAACGTACTATAAAGAATATAGAATATATACATGCATAAATACAGCATTATTTGCAATGATCCCTCAAAAGTGGCTAAAAGATAAAAGATATTTTACAGTTTAATGATAAATTTTATTTTCCAAAATGACATCAGGTTTAATGATTAATTTATTTTTATTATTATAAAAACACAAATAGAGCAATAATATGTGTATATATTATACTTGAATTAAGAAAAAGAATAAAACACACATAAAATATTGCCTATAAAGCTCGTCGTCAGGTCGTGCAATAGATCAGTCGAATGATTTTATTGATCGTATCCACAGTTTAGAGAAGCAGTGGTTGCACTAAGCAATGAACAGAATCAGCTGCAAAAAAAAACAAAACGAAAAACCCACCAGGAAACGGCCGTTATACGAGTCAAATATCGCTGTCGCCATAGCAACCAGACCTCACTAACAGAAACAGTCATTTAGTCAGAACATGGGAGCTTCCTTGATTGGTGAGTTTGTCTGTTATTGTGTGACTCTGGTGTCTTAAAGAGCAGGTTCCAATTCACCACAATCACACAATAACACAGAGCGGTGAAAATATTCTAATTATAGCGTAAATTTAAACTTAAGTGTCCAACGTATGTTTTGCTGCTGACCCTGTCAACAGCAGGACATAACTTAGCTTCCTACATCAGTACTCCTGCTGCTTCTCCTCCATCTACTGTAGGTAACACACTGACATCACACAACCACACTTCAGAAATTTCAAACTATCCCTTTAAAGTTTCTGTCTTTTGGGATTACCATTTTCTTTAAACTATTTTCGGACATTTTATAGACGAAACAATTGATCAAATGCAAATGAATGTCACAGAATTGCAGATTCTGCTTTTGACTTAGATTATTGAAACTGAAAGCTCATTTTGATCAATTTTCAATTCATAATTTAAATTGTACATAACAAATAACGGATACAAATATTGCTACGCATCTTCAAACATAAATTTCTGCTGGTTTTGACTCTTCTTTCGTGTCTCCTCCACCTCTCACTGGTTAAATCTGAGGTGACTGGTCACTGGATATCAATCGTGTTTCACGGCAACTCCAAACATCAGAGTCATCAAATGGATCCACATCAGACTGAATCACACACCGGGGTGCTTCAAAGTCACTATGGCGCCTGCTCAAAGCTCCTTCTAGTGGTCAGAATACAGACGGATACAAGGTTGCGTCTGTGAGCAGACACAGAAACACATCGGGGTCTTTTTTGTTCACTATTTTTTGCATCACGTTTAACGTGTCATTTGTTGTTGTGGTGTGTGACGGAATAAAGGATCTGTGTGATACACTGCAGCAGAAGTAATGTGAAAATCCACAGTTGTCTGAGGTTCAGCTAGATGTGAACAAATCCATAGTCTAACTGTTAATTTTTACAGTTCTGCTGCTTCACTGCAGTCCTGTGTGTCCTCCCAGGCTACAGCAGCAGACACTGACTTCAGGCTTCAGAAAGTCAACACTGCCCTCTGCTGAACACCGGACACACTTCAGTTTCTGCGTGTCTGAACAGGCTTGTGCATCATTTTTACAATTAATGAAATAACACCACTAAATCACTGATTGTAATTGAATGATAATAAACGCTGCAAAGAAAACTGTAGCCAGTTTTGTTAAATATTCACAGTCTTACCAGAGTTATCTTGCTTCTTGTTGGAGTGCAGAGCATCAGGGTGGGGCAGGCTGTAAATGGTGACCACAGAGGTGGAGCCGGCAACTGCCAGAAGACCCAGTCTGGGCAGGAAAGGAGCCTTTAGGGGAGAAAGATTTACACTTTACAACTCCAGACCAAAGATGTTAGGACTGGCTATCAAATATTCAAGTTGGCGGAAGCCCGCTTTAAAAACACCCCACCTTTCTGCCACAGCTGGGAGGCTCCCAGCCTCCCGCAGGACACCACTTTAGAGACCAGATGAAGCCTTTGTCCTGGGCCAAGCCGTACGCCAAGGCTGGCTGGGAGTCCGGTCTGCAGAGACAAAGGGAGATGAAAGAGACGGAATAAGACATCCTCAAAAACAAATGAGTGGAAAACAATATGTTGAAAAAGCAAAACACAGAAAACCTTTTTGTTGTAGACAATAATGATGAGAAAGACAACGTTGGTTATAGGTGTTAACATCTGAGAAAAGTATCAGTTAAACACAAACTACAGAGAAAATAGTTACTCAAAATATCAATCAGAAGCTGATGCCTGGTTTCAAGCCGGGAAAGCACTTCTAAAAGTTATGTTGAGGCCTGGAAAAGCTCCGGAAAACTAAAACTAAACTCCAGCAATGATATAACAAACGCACAAGTTAGCTGTGAAGCGAAATGGTCAAAGTTGCAGAAGTTTCGATCTGAAAATTAACAGCTGTACCTGCTGTTTAACTCCAGCTTGCCAACATCCCACAGCTGAACGAGTCCACGTCCCGTGTACGTCTTGTGGACGTAGTGCCGGTCGTCCATCCCTCGATGGCAGGCCAGAGCCACGTACTGGGTGGCCGGAGCACCATCAGGTGTAGGACACCACTCCATGGTCCACACGGGCCCACCTGCATACAGCACCATGTCCCATCGATCCGGGTGAGGAGGCAGAGCTGTGAACCTGCTCGGTTACACACACACACACACACACGGGACTTAAGCTAAAAAATACCAAATGTGACTTTTAAAATGTCATTGAAGTAACATTAAAGTCATACTTTCACTTTATTTCACATCTTCTTACAAAAGAAACAAATGAAAACGTTGAACTCTGGATCGATGACAGAGCATTTAATTAAAAAAAACTTTTAGCAGAACAACAACTCAGAATAGAAGCGACACAGGGCGTCATGGAGCTAAATTACAAAAGATGAATTCATTAATGTCAGATATGCAAATATAATCATCCTCTGCTGTCTGCACAATGACTAAGTTAAAATACAGATATCTCACTCAGCTGTGATTGTCTAAAAAAGAAAGCTCAGTCAGGGTGTCTACATGTATCAGCAAATTAAAGGGACAGTTCACCCCCCAAATCAAAAATACCTAAATATGTTCTCCTTTGGCCTGTAGTGCACCAAAAAATACATTTGAAAAATTCAAAACCAGTGTCTCTTTCCAAAAATCATGACCCCAGTTACTCAGGAGAATAAAATAATTAGTTCCGGTAGTTTGTACTGCAGAAAGAAAGCAGTTCCTACATGAAACTGTTCAGAATGAGGTGTGTATTTTATCTGGAGGAAGCGGGGCCCCATTACATCTAGATGGATAAACAGCACTACAAGCCAGAAAGAAAATATGTAGATTTGATTTTGGGGTGAACTGTCCCTTTAAAGATTTCTTAATGCCATTGTTTAAATTAAATTTAAGGCCAATAAAGCCAAACATCAAATAAATTCATATGTCAGTTCAGAATTATAAGTGAGGCGAAATGACAATAACTGGTTGAGTTAAAAGAACATTTGTCCAAACATGTTTCTCGTGTGGATGATGTTCAGTCTAACCTGCTGAGTCTCTCCACAGGCGTCTCCTCCTTACTGAGACCGACTCTGGACACTTTGAAAGCAGCAGACTGAAGCTCCTGAGGCAGATACGTCTCCAGATCACTGGATAACACATAAAACAAACATTTGATTTAATTTACTTATATAAGACACTATATCAGACATACAGTCACATCAAACTCAAACAGCAGACACTCACCAACCCCTGACAGAGCTGTTACATCCCTAAGAAAATTATTATTTAATTATCAAGTGTAAATCATATGTGTATGATGTGTGCTAAAGATCTGATGTTTCAGTGAGATGCTACAGTGATCAAGTCTCAGTAAAAAGCAGAACACAATCTAACCACATCTATTCAAATTTGTTAAGACAAACAGGTGAAACATAATAAGCTGTTGTAGCCTCCTGAGGTTTCATGTCTCAGTGTGTAAAATCACAAAAAAACAATCAAAGTGATGGAAGTTTGGCTACTGAAGTTATTAAGTTTATTGATATAGTATCTTCACAGAAAGTCAAGTGTTTTACAGTAAAAAAATGAAACATAAAACACTGTCTAACTATGTTTTTGATGAATGTAGGATCAGTAATTACAAGCAGAGGTTAAAGGTCAACTACCTTTCTGGTACCGGGTGCCAGTCACTGCTGGAGGGGACCCACTCTGGGAACACCCAGCTGCTGCAGTGCTCCTCTCGGCTGGAAAACACACACACACACACACACACACACACACACACACACTTCATAAGACGTCACAAACACATGTCAGGGCTAAAAATAACAAGCAGTTCAGTAACACAGTCCTCGTTTCTCACTGGTCTGTTTTTCCACTGATGTTTTCTACTTCAGTGTCATTAAATTTGTATAAAATGTCACAAATAATTTTTTTCTGGTTGCCAAGCAACAACAAATTCAGACAGCTCTTAGATATACGGACCGTGCCCACTAAAGGCCAGCGTGTTTTATTTGATTTATTTGCAATAGGAGCGTTGTGTATTCACACCACGCTACAAACACCAGCAGCATGACAAGGCACTGAGAGTCTGTTCTACACGGAGCTCTGCACCAGGGCAGGACGGTATCAACCGTATGGATGTGGTTGTTTGTTTGTTACAACTTGCTACAGTGCACACAACAAAAAAGAGGAGGAGTTGGTAAAAAGACTAAATAAATAAATAAACAACTGTGCATGTTTGAAGGGGTTTTTTTTGGTTGCCATGAGTTAAAAAATGTTCAACTTTGGGTAAAACGCTGTGGTCATCACTGACTTTTTACTCAGTTGTCCAGTCAAAGTGAAGTCTGCCCGGCTTCAGCTCTCGAGCCCAACGATGTTACTCGCTGCGATGTTTCCTCAGTTACAAAATCTCATGAATCCACATTAGGACCACCAGGTGTGTCCTCTTTCCCTGCGTAGTTCTGCCTCCCTTTCATCCAGAGCAACCACCAAAGCAAAAACTCTTTCTTCTACTTGCACGTAAATTAACTCTTATGTTTGCAAAAACAAGAGAACACAACCCGACTGCAGCGGTGAGCGAAGCTACTCACAATTTCTTGGTCGTCTCAGTAGCTTCCCAAACTGTTCTCATGACGGTGGAGGTGAGCCCGTTGGGGGTTTTAAAACTCGGGCCTGCCTGCAGGACAGAAGGAGACTTTTCAGCAACAGTTCTGCAGAGATCTTAAAGAACATTTCATGTTTTTAAATGAACAATGTTTGTATCAGTTATGAATTAATTTATTGTAATAACATCAAAAAAAAACAAACACTAACTGAGGTCCTGTTGATGTTAAAAGATGCTGGACTTCTCCCACTCGTCCACAAGTCTGTGTCCAAGTCTGAGTCCTCTGCTTCTCCTTCTTCATCTTCCATCTCCGCCATCTCTTCTTCTTCCTCAGCATTGGGAACAAAGTCTTCATCCTCCGCAGCGTCACTGTCGGCACGTTTCCTCTTCTTGCCTCTTCGCCCTGCAGGAACGGAACGGAGAATGATTTATATCAGTGTGTGTTCAGAGAGGGTGACGTAGAGAAAATGATTTTATTAACACATAATTTTACACGGTGGTACCGATAAATATCATGATACGGTAAGTTAAGTGCAAACAAAACATCTCAAGATCAAAAAAACAGTTGGAATATCTGTTTTTGGTTAATCCAGTAAATTAAATACTTAAGAAACAAGACAATTCTGCTCTTTGATTTGCAATAATGTCCAAATGAGGCTCCCATTACTAAAGATACGCGAAGTACAAATCGTAGCTTTAACAACAGGTATTACGACAAACCTTAAGGGGAACAGTTGCTCAATGTCCCGTCCCAGTAGAAAGCCAGACTGGAAGACTGAACTCCAGGGTTCACTGTGCTGCTCTAGTATATAAATAAGTGATCTCTGCCTCTACTCTGACCTCTGACCCACAACTACCATGACAGGAACTGTTGGGACAAACACGTGAACACTGGCCTCTTATCTCCACAGTGACATGAACACAGTGACACCGCGCCGCTGTAGCATGTTTGCTTAATCTCTGACGGCTTATCATTGTACCTTTATAATAAATTACTTTAAACATATTACATATTTATCCTTTAATATTAAATCTGAACTGATGTTGTTACAGTTCAGCTGATTGTGATGTCTTGCACTTTTGTTTTAGACTTTGGAACAGGAATGAAAACATCGCCCACATAATCAAGATGTTAATATATTATTAATGTAGGAGCCCGGCAGACAAAGCGTCTGAGCGTCGAGGTGAACGAGCTTATTCAAGTTTGTGCTTTGCTGTTATTGGTGCATTATGATAAAGAAGCGGTGTACGGTGGTGAAAGACTCGCAGCAGGAGTTACACTGTACCTTTGACACCTTTGTTGCGCTCCTGGTCGACCTCTGTGCGATCGTTATCACTGTTGGCCCCTGGCTGGGAGCCGGACTCATCACCGGGATGACAGAGAACCTCTTTGGCCAAAATGTGGAGGTACTTCAACGCCCTGGAGAACATTTTTATGACATATTTTACACAGAACACGCATGGAGACTGCTGTAGATAAAGACGGTGAATGTAAAAGACGGACTCACGCTTTAGCAGCACCTCTCCTGCGGCGACCACCCGGTTGGATCTCCTCCTCGGGTTCAGCGGGAGGTTCCTCACATGGCGGTTCTGGAGCTGGTTCCTCCACCTTTACAGTTCGCTTCCTCACGTACTTCCTCTTTGGCTTCCCGTTCTCCTGCTGCACAGTCTCCACACCTCCACCCTCCCCAGCTGGGAGGCCCCCATCAGCGGTGGGGGTTTTTCTGGCAGGAGTTCTTTTGGCGGGAGTCTTTCTTGGAGTTCTCTTTGCCCTAACTGCCTTTTTAGGAGTTTCCTTCGCGATGTTTCCATCAGGCTCCTGTTGTGTTTTCTCAGTCGTTTCCGTTTCTCCGTCTGCAGTCTGTTGAATGTCGTTCTCAGCTTTTGGACTCTTCGCCGGACTCCGTTGTGAAGCTGCTCGTCCTCGTCCTCTTCCTCTCGAGCTCCGTCTCTGCGGTTTTCGCTCGACGCTTTGCACGTTACCCGCGTCATTAGTTTCATAATCAAAATATTTTGGATTTTTCTTCCGCTGTCTTCCTTTGGAGCTGGGCGTTAGATCACACTGCTCTGACGGCGTCTCTTCCCCTGCGAGGACAGTGACATTATTACTCCACACTGCGGCCCTTTGCTGCACACTGGCCAAATTCATGTATACTGAGGTTATTGATTTAAAAAATTTATTTTAAAAATATCACATTTTGGAAGCCTGAGACTTTTTCTTTCTTTTTGCAGCAGTATACAAAGTCTCAAGTATCCTTTTTTATACTAGTAGATGATTTAAATTAAATTAATTCAATTAAAATAAAGTTCTGGTGTTGTAACAATCCTAGTTTGTTCATTTTTTTTAAAATTACTAACCTGCGCACTTTGCTGTAATCCAAATTTCAGGCAGAAAAATAAAGACTGATCTGAACTGAGATCTTTAATGAACACATAGATTATTATTTTTAAACAGATTCAGTACTTTGAATACTATAATTAACAAATATTGTATCATTTTAAATGTTGTTGGTATTGAAAAACACTGAATAATCAATAACAGTCAACAACCTGTAACTTTAATTCCCATTTCTACACTTAACTATGTTGACATTATATTAAGAGTTGAGTTTATTAATTTCTATGACAGCTTTATAACAGATGCATTTAAATGTTAATAAAGCAGATATTGTAAACCTTGTCTGGAGTCAGTGGGATCCATCGGCCCTGAGTGTCTTGTGCTGTGGTTGCGTTGCTGGACGCCTCCTCATGTGTGGAACAAGTTTGTCCTCACTCTGGTCTGACTGCTGCTCAGACAAGAGACAGAAATCAAGAAATTAAGAGACATAGATCATGAGATATAGTTATTGTACTTTTGTTTTTTGAAGTTTTAATTTCATCTTTAATTTTTGTTTTTAACTTTCCAGAGTGTGTTTGGATGTTTCAGTTATTTTTTTATTGTTTAAAAATGCTTAGGCATCGTTGAGTCTTGTATTAGTTTCATGATTAGTTTCATGCCTTACAGTAAAATGATGTAATTTTCTGAATTAACCAGACTGTTTGTCTTTACCCTTAGTCATTACTGCATAACCTCTTTGCTGATGATTATTTATCAAAAATCTCTTTCTGGTGATATTTTGTAAAAAGCACCAACAGTCATCTCTACAAGACCGTTGCAATATTTAGAAAAAATAAATAAATAAATAAAAAATTTGTCCATATCGCCCAGCCCTGATTTATGTACTGCTGGGTAGTTTAGTCTTATTTTTTTAATATGCGGATATTATCTATTAGCCAGCCCAAAAATTAAATTTCTAAAAGTATACACAGTGACTTAACACATACAGTAATATTTCATCATATTACCTCAGTGTTTCCTCTATAACTATGGTCTGGACTGAAATTTGTCTAATGAACATGACCAGAAATAACTTTTATTTTATTCTTTTTTCACCACTTTATTTAAACTGCATTGTACAAAGCCTGACATATTTCCTGAATCGTTTAAAATGTGGAAACGTGGTGTCATAGAGGCAGACATAACCCCCGGTATCAGCTCAATATCCAGTTGTCTGAGACTGACACACCAAACCTCATTCAAAAAAGCCACAGTTTTATGTTTTCTTCAGTGCTGCTTTGTGTACATATGTAAGACTTGACACATGTAATCACTTTGAACCACTCTTCAATTCGGCACATATTTCAAACTTCACACATATGAAATACCAAGTTTTTTTTTAAGTAATACACGTTTGTGTGAGTCACATCTTGTAGCCACATTGCTAACGCGAAGCTAACACCACAGAGCTAACGCTAACCGGCTAAAGTAACTGTGGAGTGTAGCACTTCTGGCACTGACGTTAAGTAACTGTAATACTTTTTAAATCGGCCTGTAACCCTCACACGTTACCATTAACTCTACCACCACCATTATAAACTCACCCTGCGTGAGATCGAGGCTTCCTCCTCGGTGGCGGAGGCTGAAACGCCTCGTACCGAACCCGGGAACCCGGAGTCTGGTCACTCGGGATCGATTCCCAAACTCTGCTACCGCGAAGGACACCGTCAAAGATCCGCGCTCATACCCGACATGTAAACCCCGCCGTTATTCTTTCTCTGACCGCAGAATATAACCATGACCCGCGGTGTTTTCAGGCTGCTGAAACTCACATTCCGCTGACATCAGACCGCCATGTTACTGTACAGGCATGGAGATCACACCGCCCCCTATCAGCGGAGCAGGGAACGACACGGAGCGACGGCTGCAGCAGTCATGAGTTCAAAACTCACCATCAACAAATATCATCAAATACATTTAACAGAACAAACACACCTGGAGGAGATAAATTACACTTATCATTTTATAAGATTTACTCATTTACACTATTGTATGTTGTAACATGTACTTACCAAGTCCCTGAAATTAATCAAATCCAAGCCTGAGAAAGATCTTAATGTATTATTAGAAAACGACGTCAGGCACAAATACATCAAAATCTATCAAATGTATCAAGATAAGATACAATCTAAAACACTGGTAAAATAAAATGTATTTAAATAAAATACATGTAATTTGCAATGTGAAAATACAAAAAAAATACACTATGCAAACTGATATTATTACATTCTGGGCATTTAGTAGTTTCAGTATGGGTCAAACACTAAAGGGGCAAAATGTAACAATTTTAACATTCAAAACTTATCTAAAATGATGGCAAAAATGATTTCAGAGGCTATATTTTTTATAAATATACAATAAATGTATAAAAATACAGATGTAAAATATAAATATAAATGTAAGAAATATAAATGTAAAATATAATAAATAAATGTAAATGTAAGTAAATAAATAATAAATGTATATATACATCATAATACCTTAATGTTTCTTCCTTTATGGTCTGGGTCTGGACTGAAAGTTGCCCAAAAAGTTCAAAATATATTCAAAATATATATATTTTTTAAAAATCTCTTCAGGCTTTTAAAAATCTAAGAAGAAAAACTTAAAGAAAACAAGACACTCTAGTTGAACTACACAAAGGTGAGTTATTTCTGAATAACAGACCATTGCTATGGATGCATTTCTGATCATAGACTCTGGAGAAGCGACATAATCATTTTTAGATCAATAAAATAATTTCTAAATTTATATTTTGTGTCAAATGACAGATTTTTTTTAGTAAGTGATCATGTAATAAATTATATAATGTACAGTGAGCAGGTCATTATTGTGAAATAAACCCAGAGGATGATTCAGATCCTGCGTATCAACCTGTCAGAGTTAGATACTACAGCAGTAATATGATTACTTTTACTAAATGTGTACTTTTATTTGACATACAGCAGGTGACAAACTCTTCTTGTATTATATTTAAAATTATACTCTTGTCTTTATTAGTGGAGATATATAAACAGTATTAATAATTAATGCACATGTATGTTTTTATATCAAAAGATGACTGTATTTCAAGTAGTATTGACTTATTAAGCAAAATGTAAAACATGTTAGAAGTGCCACATACAACACAATAATGCATTTTTATGTCTTAACTAATATTGCCTTGTTACTGAAACGTCTGGTCACAGGATGATGGAGGTGGACCAGGTTTAAAGTCGTGCATCAGCTGATGTGACAGACAGGACAGGTGAGGACCAGCCCAGGTGACCCCGCTGACGAACCTGTGGACAGACAGAATCTAGACGCTCAGACTTCCTCAGTCCTCACATCAGTGTTACTGAAGACACGGAGACCAAAGTGACCATGAATTAAACTTTTAATCATCTGTGGTTATAACACTGCTGGTACTATGAAATAGCAGCACATAACTTCTAAAAAACAAGTAATAACATATTAAATGTACAGATTTGTAATGAAGGTTTGGCTGAGAACATGTCCACTCAGAGAAAAGATGAAAAATTTAAGTGCTTTCTTTACAAACGACAACCTTCATTCAAATCTGGCCTAGATTATATAGATACTGTATACTTTCTGATGGCGAGGGCACAAAACATGACAACAGTTTTCATCCTTTACTTGAAGGTTAACAACACGACTTCCATTTCCAGCGTCACATGTCGTACGGCCACAAGAGAAGAAGAGGAGAACTTTTCCAAAAGAAATGACTGGATCAAAACCAACTCAGTCTTTGGAAACTGTTGAAAAAACATGTGATGCTCGCTCTCTGCTGGGCTTCCTACTGCTCACCATCGATAAAATTCAGTTCAATAATGCAGCTGTTTTTGGTTTTATTGTCTACAGTAAATGAAAACTCCTCTGTTGGCACTAAAATACATAAAAATCTGGATTAGACACGTGTGCTCCAGCATTAAGATGAAGAGATGCTACTGTAAGTGAAGTAACAGCAGGAAGACGAGGTGCAAATGACGGTGAAGAGTTTCTGGGATTACTGATGATTTTGAGCAAAGCTTCACCCAAAGGAGGACGACAAAGAAGGTTTGCAGAGGATAAAAAAATGTTCAGTTCAGAGCTGCTTTATAAACACAACTATGTTTTCATTTGTGGCATCCAGAGCTGCAACAATCAGTCGATTAATTGATTAATTGATAGAAATAAAATGAACTGCAAACGTTTTCAGTCATTTTTGGAGCAAAAACGTCAAATATTTGCAGGTTCAAGCTTCTTAAATGTGAGGATTTACTGATTTACTTTGTCATTTATGACAGTAAATGAAGAGTGTTTGGGTTTTTTGATATTTTATAGACTAAACAAATGAATCAACTAATCATGAATCAACTGATAATGAAAATAATCACTTGTTGCAGCTCCAGTGCCGTCAAACAGGTCAAAGTGCATGCATGGTGATAAAGTTTTGGTCACAAGCATTGATTAAGTGGACATGGGAAGTATTTCAACAGCAAAGTTTCTTTCACATCATGAATCGAAGGCCTTGTGAGACAATAATCAACAGGACAACAAACAAACAAAAACTACACAAAATCTGATTCTTTCAGAGAAATTAGTCTGATTTTTGCTTTGCTTCTTGTAAAATTACAGGATTCAGTGATAATCCCTCTTTTGTTGACATGGTTATAACCTCTGGACACATGCAACCACTGACAACGAGGAAACCACTGACCTAACTGATGAATAATAATAATAAGAAGAATTATCTTATAGAAGTTGACCAATTAATCAGTTTGGCGTATTAATTTGGCACCAAAAGGATTTTTTACAAACCATCAGTGGAGCTTAAAGTGACTTAAGATTGACTGTTTGCAGTTCCAGATTTATTTTATTTATTTAGGTTTTTATTACTTTGACTTCAGCGTTCAACAATTATCTGTTTTCTCATAAATCAAACACTCAGTTCATTTCCAGCAGTGTCGAGGAAGCGCCTTTAAAAATCTGCTCTATGTTAACCTCTATTATCTTATTATAATGAAGAAGTCCTGGATATTCAGCATGATCAGCAATATCTACGATGGTTAAACAAAGAAAAATGAACAACTGCAACACACTCAAACTTCGATCTCAACAGTCCATCCTGGTTAAATGAA
>JAJHUR010135980.1:4911-17345 GCA_027495735.1 Lutjanus campechanus | reverse complement strand
ACTATGGTGAAATAGTATACTGCCAGACAGTATTAGCATTTATTTGAATCCTCTGGATGGAAGGGCTTACTAATAATTTTGTGTCAAGTTGTAAAGTTGAAGTGCACAAAATTAATTTAGAATTACTGTGTTGTGATTGAACTTTCAGACAGGACCTGCTTTACATACTTTTTTGGTTTTAGGCTCTTTAGGCTCTCAGTTCACCACTGTAGTCCAGAGTGAAATGTCTCAACAAGTTTTGGATGGATGGCCATACACACACAAGCGTGCTCCCCAGAAGATGAATCATACTTACATTTAGTGATATACGTGCTGATATACGTGCTGTTACCTTTTCTGTTTTTATTTCAGCGCCCATATTAATAGGTTTAGAGCAGTCACACAGTCCATGTGAACAGTGTCACAGACATGAAAATAGTGGGTGCATGGCAGTATTTTTCTTTCTCTTTCCCTCATTTCTCTCTTTCTCTCTCCCTGAAGGAGGTTGGAAAAAATCACTGATTGCCTTCTGAATACAGCTCTTCTCTTCTCTTCAAAACTCTTCTGCAAACTCAAAGTAAAAAGAAAGGGCTTTCAGCAGCTGCCCCACAACAGAAACACATCCTAGGCCCTATCTTATGTTGATCTAAAGCACAAGTTGAAAGTGCGAGGTGCAGTGGATTTAATTTATTCAAGGTGTGTCTAAATCCAACATTGCCAGCTTGCGCCAGGGTGCAGCGGTATCCTGCACAAGATGGCAAATATGTTGGGCCACGCCTTCATTTTTCATTTTTAGACCTCCCACCCATGGCCGCAATGGCTTTGCACTGGGTGTAAGACAAGGCCCCCTGTGTGCACAGCAGACCAGTGAGGTACCTGTCACACACAGGTATGCGCAAGCAATGTGAACCAGCCGTTAGGGTGCTTTTACACCTAGCTTGTTTGGTTCAGTTAGGATGAACCCTGGTGCATTTGCTCAGTTAGTGTGGTTCATTTGGGCTTTTGAGCACTGAAAAGCAGAGGAGGAGTGGCTGAGGAGGGTACTGAAATCTAGACTTCCTGGGAAAATCAAAACATGGCTATACCAATATGGACTGCTGCCAAGACTCATGTGGCTGCTGTCTGTGTACAAAGTGCCTATGACAGGTGTGGAAGGAGTGGAGAGGAAGATCAACAAATACCTCTAAAGCTGGTCGGGAGTTCCTCCAAGCTTCACTTCAGTAGGACTCTACATAAGATCAGAACAACTCCAACTTCTGCTGTTCTCCTTGGTGGAAGAATACAAGGTAGCAAAGTGCAGAGTGGTTATGATGTACAGAGACTCCCAGGATGAACAAATCAGGCAGGCAGGCATAACTACAAGATCAGGATGCAAGTGGGCAGCTGACACCTCTGTCGCACAAGCAGGAAGCATGCTGAAGCTATGTGACATCATAGGAATGCCATGCACAGGAAGTCAGGATCTTGGAACTTCCCATTTGCAGCAGTGGGGGAAAGCAGACACCAAACAGACGAGAGCCGTGATCCAGGAGGAAGTACAGCACCTGGAGGAGGAAGGACAAAGAGCAAGGGTTGTGGAGCCATTGACTTCTCCTGGTCAAGGCTACATTCATCATAGGTGTGTGAAGAAGAAGCATCTCTTTGGATGTAATAGCTCACAGTTCTTTCTTTCTCTATGAGCTCACATTAGTCATAGTATGCACTATATGCCAGACTCCACCCATTTATGACGAATATCAGGTTTAAACTAAGCAGTGGTCAAAGGACCAATGTCCCAACATTTGTGGAAGAAATTTATCAGAAGCCAAAAGTGTCATCTGTCATTGACTTCTAGTTGCTCTATTGCAGAAAACATGCTCAAAGTGCAGCCTTGCCTTATGAAGGTTAGCCACCTTGAACTGTTCGTAGAGTTCTAGAAGATGTTTCACCTCTCATCCAAGAGGCTTCTTCAGTTCTCTTGGATGAGAGGCGAAACATCTTCTAGAACTCTACCAAGTCCAGTTGCCTATGACAAGCTTTTCTATGAATACCATGACCTGGATTACTGAGAACCTTCGCAGACACTTTGAATTGTGTTGCATTTGTTTTACACAAATATCACACCAATCTCAGGCCCCTTGAAACAAAATATGGATGAGGTTCAATTAAAATTCAGCAATGGTTGAATTCTTTCATTAGTGGTTTGCAGTGTGTGTCTGCCATAAATGTCTGGACAGATCATTTCAGATGTGAAGAAATTAAAATACAATACAACACAATAAAAACAAAGACAGTGAAGTAATTGACACCATTAAAAGTGTCATACGTGCAATGCATAATACAATAATAGATCAAGGTGATTAAAGCAAAGAAAAACTACAACAATAATAGTAAAAATACAGTGTTAAGTGTGTTAAACTGTGTGGAGAACCAAGAGGAAGTTTATCTAGTCTCTTAATCTCTGTTACAGTGTACTGTCACCTGTTAGTTTACTGTATTTTCATTCATGATAAGGTGCACTGTTACCTGTTAGTTTAGCATATTTTCATCTGCATTAAGGTGCACTGTCACCTGTTAGTTTTCATCTGTGTGCAGGTGCACCATCACCTGTTAACCTATACATTTTTCATCCATGAAAAGGTGTGCTGTCACCAGTTAGATTAAAGATGTTGGTGATTACAAAGGGCATACATGGGAATATTTATTTCTGGTTGGTGGATATCTGCTCTCTATTGGTGCACTCTTCTAGTTGCACATAAGATAAATGAAAATTTAATTTGTACCTTTCATGTCTCACCAGTGAGAAAGCTGTCAAATTCCTTAAAAGACTGGTTTAGCTTTCCATGTGATTTTCTGACTAAAAATCTCTGCCAAATAAGGCTACAGTTTAACAATGATTTTACTGGCTATTTTACTACCCGTCACTAAAGTTGCAAACTCCCCACCTCCTCAGGGCACAGGGCAAAAGTGACAGATGATTAAAGGTACAAAAAAAAAAAAAAATAGAAATTCACATTGTTAACAGAATGCACTGACTCACATCATGTGTCTTGTTGAAAACATATTGATTACTTTAAGTATCTTTACAGTGCTTCTAGTTTAGGAAATGCAGTTTTCACATTCAGCAGCAATATTGGTTGCTCTATTGCACCATGCAGGATCAATCAGTCCTAAGAAAGCAGTCGAATCCATTTCAAATATAATATTTCGGACACAGGTTTGCTCTGGGCAGCCCAGCTTTAACAGCTGAAGGAAGCTAACTCTTTCTTCGTGCTTATTGCTATTCATGCTTTCTGGTGCCGACTGGCCCTTAATTATTCAGCTGAATAAATTACCTATAAAGCAGAGAGTAGAGTCACGGTGTGCCAGGAGGGAGCAGGCCTGTCAGCTTCAAAGGGCCAAAACCTGCCTGGATCCTGTGGGCTTCACTCCACTTAACACCAGTCACTAGGTATACACACTGTATGTCTAGGCTTTCATAAGCCCAGCTTAAATGTCAGGGGGGAGGTATAGCTCCCAAGTGTGGGGCTCAATATTGAATTGGACTCACATTTAAATCAGCCTGCGTGGCTTTAGTGACCTTCATTGGAATTAAGTGAATAGAGGTTGAGGGAGAGGTCAACCTCATGGCCAACCTCATTCTGAATTTCTCTCATTTAAATGTTGTGGTGATGAGCAGCAGTACCCTTGAATTACAGCAACCATCTTCTTTTCCCCATACTTGATACAAATTTACATGTTACATATTAAAAAGCTGGTTAATTTAAAGAAGTATCTCTGCCAATTCTGTGACAGGTTAGTAAGTAGTTAGTCCATTATGTTCTCAGGTGGTGAAGCTGTGGATTTAAAGTCTCAAAGCTAAACTTTTCTGTAAGAGTTCTTAATACCTATAATACATTATGTACTGAAGTGCTTTACATTTAATAGACTAGACACGGCTAGAAGCTCCGCAGAGGCTCAGAGAGTCTGGGTGGGTAAACTAAATGACCCCAGATCCTCCCGCAGTGATTTCTGTCAAAGTACTGTTGAGCAATGTGCTTAACCCCCAGCTGCTCCAGTGGAGCTGTCAAGTGTAGGAGAAACAGCGAGATATTATGTGGCTGCAGTGGTTACCTCCCAGGTGTGAATATGTGTAAGTGATCCAATGAATGTGAAGCAGGTGGTTGCTGAAAAAGGGCGAGCCTGGTCAGCAGACCTTCCCAGGATAGATAAACTTAACCAGATGAATCATACTGCAGTGCAGAATCTTGTTACCAGAGTTGGTCTGGTGTGCATATGAGGCTGTTTTTTTCCCCATCAGTTTCAAAATACCTGATTTATCCATTCTGTATGCCTGCTTATTGGATGGCTGACTCTTTGTGGTTAAACAAGGATCACTAATTTGATTCAGATTGAATGCATGTCAGATGGTAGCATGCTTTCAAAATCATAAAAATATAAAATGCAAATATACACATTTTATTTCTAGCATTTATCTTCAGAACACTTCATAACTTATAAACATCTTTTTACTTGAAGTCAAGTAAGTGAAGTGAAGTGAAGTGACTTTGAATGAATGTGTTGTCAACTCACTGAATAAAGTTTCTGAAGAAACACAATCAGCATATCTGCAAACTTTTCTTCATGCATTGTTTGAGAGTTAAAACTCTTCTATTTTATAGTTTAAAGAAAATATATGATGAAAAGAAATGAGGATCTCATTCTCAATATCTTAAGCTTCTTGAACATATTTTCTCAAGTACAACATAACTAATAAAGTTTATTTTTCACAAGAAAAGTTTATTCATTTTGAATGATACAGTGTAAGGGTTAATCGTTCTAGTTTATGGTTCAGTAGTTCAACATTTTGAGAAAATAGGGTGTGTTCACTTTCTTTCTGTAAGTTATATGAGAAGATCGATACCATTCACCACCATGTATGTGTGTTAAGTATGAAGCTGGAGCTGGGATGTAATAAGCTTATCTTAGCACAAAGACTGTAAGCAGGGAAAGCCAGGCTCTGTCAAAAGTGCCTCTAAAGCTTACCAACTAAAACATGGTATATTGATTCTTTAATCCAAAAATAGTGTAAATAGAAATGTAATAAATGACAAGTTGTAGTTTTACTGGAAGTGACAGTGGAGGCTTGTTGTCACTGTTGCAAGACAGCCAGCATAAAACTACAACTTTTTGTTGTAACATTTCTGTGTTTGAACAGATGAAACAAAAAAGAGTGTGTAAATCAGTGAGTTAAGGAATGTTGTTTGGTTTTTTTTTTTTTTTTTTTTTTTTTTTTTTTTTAGCTTTTAAGAGAGACAGGATGGCATTTCTTGAGCTAAGCTGAACTGACTGCCTCCTGGCTTAACACAGATACATGAGACTGGTATCAGTCTTCTCCTCAAACTGTTGACAAGAAAGTGTATGAGCCCATTTCACAAAATTCAAACTATGCCCCTAACAAGGGGCTCAAGCCCTATTAAAGCCCTGTCCATTCTGTTGCCTTTTCTTAGTAAAGAATTTAAAAAAAATGAACTGTGAGTGCACAACAAAGTGTGCACCCCAAAAATCACAAAAACAAAAATCAAACCCAGGACTTTTTTGGCAACCTGCTTCTAGATAATTCGAAGTAATTCTGCCCCCCCCCTGATTTATTCTTTCAATCAGTCAAATCAATGTGTTTAAGCATTTTGCACTGCCTCTTTGAATTTCTGGGTCTACCTCTTAATGATGACTTGTTAGCCTTGGGGGCAGAGTGTGTCTCTCTGGCCTGAGTGTCTTCAGTTTGACAATGAAAGCTAAATGTGCCTCACTAATGTCATATAAATGCCACTCCAGACTCCCGCTAGTGCTGTAATTGCCACTCTGACTCACTGCACACCATGTCAGACGGCACTGACAAGTAAATTTGTGTAATAATACCACACTAAACTGGAGCTCAAAGCTATTCGCCTTGGGTGCTCAAACAATGGTTACAATAATTACAAATTTCAGAGGTTTTTGATAAAGAGACAGTAGTGGAGACAAGGATGTGATATGATCCAAATAAATATCAAATGAAAATGTATGGTAATTGACTATAAGCTGCTGGATTATTATTAAATGCCTTTTCAACTCAAGCTGTTTAAGATGCATAGTAGAACTGAGGACGCCGACATGATCTGACTGAATATGACAGAACTGTTTAAGTTTTGTTAGACATGATGTCAATACATCATTAATCATCTGACTGAGGTGCAGAGAAATCCTCTCCTACTGTGGACATTTTAAATGTCTGACACACCATGATGTCACTGCACTGTAGAAAATGAGATGAGGGACAAGTTACACTTTCTGATCAAGCCCAATCAGGAGATTGGAGGCAAATATTGTCACTGCATTTGTATAGTCATTTTTTCTTAAAATGTTTATTTCACAATGTTTAACCTCAGGTTAAAAATTGATGTGTTGGAAATTTAAATTTTGTAATTGGTATGGATGAGAAGTCCATGAGCAAGACACCAAATTCCTGTATTTCCTGTAATTCCAGCAAGGTTGGAAGTAAGTAAATACCCAAATGAATGTAATTAAGAAGTTATTTTGGTTACTTGCAGATTTTCAAGTCTGTACTTTTACTCGTACTTAATTATGCAATACTAATTGTGTAATCTACTTAGTTACTTTTAAAATCATAATTAAGAACTGAGTACAATTTGAATTAATATCCAAACCTTCCATCTGCATTTTTGTAGCAAATAAAGCTATCCGCTTGCAAATGGGCTAATGAAAACCCTGACCTATGAAAAAAAATTAAAAATGCTGCAACAGGCACCAGTTTGGAATTTTTTTTTTCTCACTTTGATTTTATGTTAAGGTTTTCTTATTCAGCAAATGACTCCACCAGACAAAACAATGTCAAATGAGGCACAATTACTGCTTACTGATTAACACATTTAATTAATCAATTAACTTTAATTTTTCATGGCAATTAATTGATTAATAATTCATCATTAACATGCCTAGTTGGGAGTAATTTAGAGTGAAGATTTGGAGAAACAGAAACTCCTTTGACTGAATACCTGCTATTGATAATGCATTAAACATCAACGGTTAAGACGTTTTTGAGAGAAATACTTTGCACTTTTAAAACAGCAATAGTTTTACTTGTAACTGAGTAATAGTTTGGTAATGTAACATAACTTGTACTTGAGTACAGATTTTCAGTACTCTTTCCACCACTGAATACCAGTATATGGGATCTGCAATGTGGGCCTGTGTGTGTGAATAGAGTTAACAAATTGAATTTCCCCTAGAGTTTTATTATCACAATTTTTATTTGTAAATTGGATTTAACTTAAATAAAGAAAGAACCAGGCTTTTATTTGAGACAGACTTTTATTAGTGACAGACCCCCTGTCCCCTATTTTATCAATTAGTAAGAAGTCTCGCTGTTTTACTGATGTTAGTGTACAGCCTCACATGGGGCACCAAATATGCTGTTGTGCACAGTTTTAACACATCACCAAAATGTTTGTTATTAAATCAGAAATAATAAATATTTATACTTGATAATATGATTTGATTTCCATTAAATCATTATCAAGGGGGCAGCACTCTTTGAAAAGAGAAATTGATAGCAAGTTAATAGAGCCTCACTCTCAGATTGGAACTCTGATTAATTATTAAATGAATAACTACAGCCAATATAACCATATCAATACCTAATAAAGTTTGAAGGCTTTGGAGTTCAAAATATCAGAGGTCAGAAGACTCACTTGTGTGCAACATTAAATATGCAAACATTTACATTGAAAAACCATTTATCTATACATAAAAAGAAAGATGGCTGACTCTGTGGCCATGTGAGGTGAGGACCATGTGGTGTGTGTGTGTGTAGGATAATGGTGCCAGTCAGGAGTTAACATCACTTAAAAAGTGTGGCTACTAAATAACTATGAACATACATTGTAACAACACCTCTGTGAACAACAAGTACATGTATGTTTACAAGGTTAAGGAGTTCTGTGCTTAGCAGTGTACACTGTTATGTTATGCCCAGGATGATAACTGATGGAGAGGATTGCTTTGAGGTGCTGCTGTTAGCTAGCGATTCCTTATCTGGTGACCCAGGCTGAGAGAGATTTTGGTCCAGATGTTGAATGATGCAGTCGTTGCTGTGCAGTGTCCAACTGTGAAGGGGGAAACAAGTTGCGCCTTTGCTATTCTTGGGGAGTTAGCAGCTTTGCATTACCTTGCTTATTGCTGATGTTGCTTGTAAAGCTAATTTAGCTGGCAGATTTTTCATTTTAGGTTGTGCTAGAGCTAAGTGAACTCATATACTCTTGGTAAGGCAGGCTCTTGTATCACTGCAGAGAGGGAAAAGTTCAGTGTGTCTGCTCTTAGCAGGCCACACAACCTGTTTAGAGATGCACTGGGGGTCCAGGCCAAGGACCTGTAAGAGGAGTTGGGTGTGCCTGCTGCAGGCAGGCCAGTGAGAGAAGAGGGAGAACAAAGACAGGAAGTAGCTTTTTGTTTGACTCCCACCCGACCAATGGGAGCTGAGAGCTGGGTCCATGGGTGGATTTCACACATACTGTATGTGTGAACACCTGGTGGATTGTGGGAAGCGTGATGGATTCAATAGCTCCCTTCACAGAACAAAGGGCCAGGTATGTGGTCTCAGCGACCATCTTGGATAGGTGAGGCTTTACCTTTCATAATAAAAGCTCAGTTCAAGTCAAACAATGAATAAATTCATCTGTAGAGTCCCAGTGGTCCAAACACTGATCTGTTCCCATTTGACATGGTAATTAGCAGTTGCTGCTGTTTGCCTTTAAAGTGAAAGAGTTACAGGAGACTGAGAAAAAATGCAGTGCACAGGTCAGTAAATTTCAAGATTGAATTTTTTGTTAAAGAGAGAAACTATCACAGATCAATGATGTTGCAGTGATGGAAATGATGTTGAAGATGTGTAAATTTACCATGACAGCATTGTAGGTGTACTGCTACATCCAGGTGGCCAAGACCCAACATGAAATAAACCCATTCTCCCCAAGTCCCAAGCAACCAAGAAGACAGACTGCTGAAGTACAGCAACTGATGTGTTTATTTACAGGGTAGTAAAAATGATGGAGTTGGAAATAACTTCAGAGGTGGCTTTCTCAATGTAACAAACAAGACAAATCTAACCGGGGAGGTAACAAATACACCCTAACGAGACCAAAGAAAATAAATTACAACTTAACCTTGCTGAATTAAATTAAGAGGAGTGAACAAGATTAACAAAACAGGCATCCCACCACCAGTACATCTTACAAATCACAGCTGAGATAAGAATGTAGTGGCTGGTTCGAAGGAGAAAGAGGTGAGCACCATCTCCTTATGTAGTCTGCTGTCATTACTAAGGAGCCAATCACCAACAGGTACTGTAGTTAACCAATCAACTTTTGTCCTGATGCATACCTATTTGCATACATGCATGCACACCTGTTGCCCATCACACATCCTCATTCACTCATAATAATATGGTTTAATCAGTTGCACAAAGTCATCTTTATGCTGCTGTACTCTTTCATACCGATTCTGCTCCCTTTGGTGTCATGTTCCTAGTTAAGCCATTCATCGTCATGGGTCTGATTACAATGTTTATTACCCGTCAGCCTACACAAAGCAGAGAATTCAGGGGAAGCAGCAGCAGCAACAGCAACAGCCCATGCAGGCTAATCTGCCAGCCATGCGAGCCTTCAGGGCAGGGTTTGGTAATGTGATTTAGATGAGTTTCCCACGCTGGTGTGTCACTGCCGTCTCCCCTCAGTGCTCCAGCGACAGTCCCTCATTACACACCGTGCCACCGTCAGCCGTATCGCCAACGAGCGTGACAGTTTTTGACACAGGGACACCCGTTTTTTTTTGTTTTTTTTTTCTCAGGCGAAATTACAGAGTGGAATGAAGAAGGGATAGAGAGGAAAGAAGTTTACAGAATACAATTGTAATTCCCTTCCTGTGTACACTTTAAATGATGTGTTATATTGTTAGAGTATTAAGGCTATTATCAACATATTTGATGTGTCACTGGATTGTAACTAGAGGTGCACAGACACGTCATTACTGTATTCTGTATTCAGATAAAAGACCCAAAGTGGGCGTGGTCTCAGGTACATGTTGTATTTTCTAATCTAATATTAATTGGCAATGTAACTGCTGTGCCTACAAAGCATCAAAGTGATTTAATATTGGCATTCTAAATATTTCTCTACATCTTTACTGTTCTTTTCATCTCTCTCTTTTTTTAAACTAGACTAAGTTTTATGAACTGTCTGAAGCCCACCACCAACTCCCCTTTAACTGGGTGGATTTTGACAATCAGAAGCTAAAAAAAAGTTTTATAAATCTAAATTCTCTGTTTTGTATTGGAAATAGAAACTCCACAGTAATATTTGATGAGGAGAATAATCTTGCATTAAATCAGTGCCCAATTAAGGTAGATGTGAAATTTTTAACTATGTTGAGCTGACTTTTTCTGTATAATAATGGGCGACTTCTAAATTGAAGATATACTGTGTCCATGGCATTATTTGTGCTTTCCCAGATAACATATTCAGACTCCAGTACATCCCTAGCTGTAACCCTTAAAATTACTTCCTTTGAAAGTTTGATAACTTGGATGTACAATGGGAGAATTTTGAATCTCAATATTGTGATTAGAAAGCTGTTGTGTAGGCAGATTTCAACTTCTGTCCAGATGTTATCATATGCACTCTGATTATGGGAGGATGACTGATTCATAATAAATTTTGAGTGGAAGCTCTGAAAAAGTCCAACTAAACAAGCTGAACTTGCATGTTTAATTTGCTCAATTTCTGTGACTATGATTTGGAAGAACAACAAAGAGCCCAACACCTTCTGTTAAGTTCTGTGAAGATTAACAAGAGTTTCTTATTTACTGTGTTTTTTGTGAATAAAGGTGGAATGAGGACAACAAACTTTGTCAAACACGTTTCCTTCACCTCAAAGAACTCTGCCCAGTGTCTGCCTGCAGTGGCGGACGCAGGCTGCCTGAAGGGCAGGGGCAAAAAAAATCTAAAGGACACCAGCTGTTTGGGATGGGACCAGCATGCCGAGATGCATTCATTGTGAACCAGTTCCAAACTCTGGTTGAGTTTAAAATAGTTTTAATATGTGTAGTAATTACATTTACAACAACTACCACACCTCTGTTAAAAAAAATACACCAATTATCCATTTAGAGGCATGTAAAGGCCAAATAATTTTCTAGTATGTAGGGCAGCCTACATGGCACTGCATTGCATTTTCTACAGTGGAAGGCACTCTTGAAGTCACTTCACCGTGTTTTGTCCACTGGAAGAACACGTGAGAGGGAACTTCCTCATGTTCTGTCCATAAAAAGGGCACTGTAGAGCAAACTTTATCAAGTTGTCTTGAACCTAGGCCACCCTAGATGGCTTTTAACCACGTTTTAAGTTTAAGTTTTTCACCAGTGTTCACCTGTGTCAGGTGGCAAAAGTCTAATTTCAGACTATTAAGTGTGTCTTTGAATAAGAAGAGAGGTAAGGAAAAAGTAATTGAGAACAAAAATTCAAGTATTTGTATATGTATGTATGTGTATAGTAGAGGTGTATGTGTGGATGAAGTTTTGGTTATACATACTGCAGGTATGTGTGAACAGTAAGTTTAGGCGTGTGTGTGTTTGTGAACAGTGTCGATGAATAAGTGGCTTTTTAAAGCTCTCCTTGCCTCAGGGTTGGGCACCGAGGCTTTGGCTGTTTGCCGACTGCAAATAATGGAAAGTGTCCTCCATCGCCTCCTTCCCTGCACATCCTTCTCCCTGTTGTGAGATTGGCCGAACAATGCCATGCTCATCTCTGACAGAAGAGGTTGGGACTGAGGCATGAATGACAGGCAGCCAACCTGTCAAGTGTGGGTATGAGTATTTGTGTGTCAGTGTTCATGAGCGAGCTCCCTGTAGATGTGGAGAACAAAGCAGCGAGTGACTTTCAGTTGGTCTTCATTAACCCCACAGCTAGGTTGTCAAAATGCCTGTGTATCCCTTTGAACTAAATCAAACAAAACCAAACAGCCATGAGTGTTAGTAATTGCTTGCTTTCCATTTCGCACCAGACGAGAAATCATCAGGAAAAATATTTGGAACAAAGAGGACTTTGAGAAGTCAGGACAAGGGCAAATTTCTTCATTCCTCGCCCCTCTGGTGTTCTCCTGCTCTAGTCTCAATCAGACAGCCTGGTTATCTCCACCAACCAATTATTTGATTAGACGAAGGAAGGGTTTAAATCATTTAGGCCACTTTGTAATAAGGAGGGGACACTATAGGATCCCAGAGATCTAGCAAATACCACAAATACCACAGGGCTAAGCCTCGGTATGAGGGGATGTAATCTAAAGAGCTTCCAAATAATTCTAACCTCACACACACACACACACACACACACACACACACACACACACACACACACACACACACAAAGCTCTCTTCACACATGTCG